>RJJA01000380.1:0-55731 GCA_003724045.1 Lepidurus arcticus
AATATCCAAAGGGACACACGGGAATTATCCGAGAAAGGTTTTAAAATCAGATTCCAATGGGTGCCTGCACACGTCGGGCCCAAGGGAAATGAGGAGGCGGATAGGCCCGCGAAAGAGGGAAGAATAGCTGGTAAGAAAGTCACCAACGAATTAACAGACACGAAATCAAGTCTTTAGCAGAAAAGCCGGTGGAAAAGGGATTTCTGGGTGACATCAAACACTCAACAACACAGAAATTGGCGATGAGTACGGATAACCTCAATGGCAGGTGGAGGAGCGCTAGAAACAGAAAGATGGTCCTGACATTAAATCGGCTAAGCTGTGGCCATGGGAAAATAGCTATCTGGCTATACAGGTTTAAACTCATAGACGACCCCAGTTGTAGAACCTGCGAGGGGACGGAAGAAAGCGTTCAACATCTAGTTACGGAATGCCCAAGCTATCAGAGTCAGAGAAAGATGCTATATGACAAACTGAAACGAAAAAACACCCCTTTAACCTTAGACGAAGTACTGGGGTTCGGTTCAAGAACTATATAGTCACGAATTCTTTTACATACAAAACGCGCTATGCAAATATTTAAAGGACAATGGTATCGTCGAGCTCATCTAGTCAAGGCAGGGACGGTTTCAGCAATTTTATGTCTTTAGAAATTTTTATAGTATGAAAGTCGAAGACGATAATATGTCGAAGAATCGACGTCGTTCGTCTTAAAACATCAACCGACCAAACCAATCTTCAGTTTTTTAACAGTTTAATTTCTTATTTGGGGGATTTTAGCGTATAGGAAATGGTGATAACCATGAAACCTAGAAGGACTTTAAACTTAATGATGCTTATCTTTGCAATGCTTCAGCGCCACGGTCACACACTAAACAGATCATATAGCAAAAGGTGCTCGAGGAGGACAAATCTCAACGATATGGAATAAGCCTTGCTTATTTTCACTCAGTTTACGTGGAAAAGGGTGTGGTTTACTTTGAAGCCAACATATTAAAGGGCAAAAAAAAAGCGAATAAAAAACAATTATAGGAGCATGTTCTCAACCGCCTACATGCTCTCAACCTAGTACTGTATACTGAAACAAGGACTTTTGGATAAAAAATGACTCCTTCTCCTCAGCCACACCCTCGGTTATCCTCTATCGTTTTCACCCAGTAACCTTTCAAAGTTTTAGAACAACTTCCAATCTTTCCACATATGATTAACTTGTCCTCAATACTTGTAAGGCTTCTTCTCCCCACCCTCCCCCTTCAAATATTACATAAACAAGTACATGACAAATGTGTCAGGAGGATTTGGAGAAGGATCATTGGCGTATATGGAACAAGTTAACTTTTTAAGAACATTTGATAACTGTGGATTGACGAAGATTGATTTGGATTCTTGTAACGCTACCTGTTAAGTATATGGGCTGTCCAGAGATCCAAGGCATGGCCAAAATCCAGAAAAACTTGTTTCTTTCTTCTTCTTTTTTTTCCGTTTGGGGTTCCTCGCTTTGCTCTTGCGAGTGATCTCGATTTCGAAAAAGCCGTCTGGTTTCTAGTAGTTATACTATGGAAGTCCCTAATCTGCATTAGGACGTTGAGGAGAAAGTTGTACGAACTTATACCTTGCCTTGTGGTAAAAAAATCAAAGAAAAAGAAGACAAAAACCCCACAACCCGTACGGGTTCCTCTGGGGTGTGTCTGCTTTTCTGGACTGGACGTTTGCCTTGCTTTACCTTGCATTTGCTCTTATTTGGTGCGCAAAACACTTTTTCTTAATTAAACCTGCTGTAGAGAGATGCAAAAACCACTTCTGAGTCGAGGAATTCGACCTATAAGGACATACTTTGTGAAAGTAATAAACTGTTCAATCCGCTGGCCTTATGACAAATGGATGGAAGAGTTTAATATAGGACAATATTTAGGTTTGATAAGGCAATCAGTCTATATACCTAACCGAGTCAGGATATGCAAATTGAATGTGGGTATTTTCGTCTCTGATCACTCGGATTGCTCTAGTTCTCCTCCAGGGGCGCTTTCGTCGCCTACACGAGTATTCCCTGACCGACCATAATTATCTTCTATTCAGACTACATCAAGTTGATTTTATTATTATTTTATTTTTATTTTAATGACCAAGGCATTTTCATATTTGTTTGAAATATTTTTTTTATATTTTTTTTATATTTTCAGTGTTCTTACGAATCTGGAAAATCCCAGCCGTGGGTCCGATTAGCCTGTTTATTATTTACTTTGTAACATGAGTTGTGGGTTTCGGCATTCTTAATACTTAGGTTAATAGGCATGGACGTTACTAAGCAATTTGGCACGCTCTGATTTAGCAAAGTGGGAGCTACGGGACCCCCTCTATGTCTACACGTAAAACATACACGTCCCGGACGCCTGAGAGTGGGGCCAATGAAGATAAAACTGGACTTTTTAACGTTTCCCAAACTTGACTCAATATAATCCAATGCCCTCAACATTGGCCTTGCAAATCAGAAGATTTCTAATGCAAGCATTTCCAAACCACGCAGACTTGTTTTTTGGACGCGCAAATGTGTTGGGTAAGTTGGATGGATTATCTGGTATACAGGTTATTTACGTAACTTCCCAATTGTAAGGGAGCGGGAGGAGCTTGGTACTTGGAATACCTGATCCTCGATCTCCTCTTTCCTCCTTCCAAAGAAAAGTCCATGGGAGGCGTTTAAGTGTTAATTTGGTTATGTTTTTGTAATGAGAAAATGACGAAAAGGCGTTTCCCTGTGATCGACTCGTATCGTAGTCCTTTCTGGTGATCTACATAATTGTTCCAATAAAAAAAGGCAGTTTTTTTAACTTTGTTTGTCCATTTTTGCGCTCGACTGACGATTACATTGGATGACAATTACAATCCAAAGGTATTTAGAAGTGAAAGTGTGTTTAGTAAAACAGGGCTGAGGAAAGAAGACGAGAACTAGATCTCTATAAGGCTTTTTGTTGGTGATCGGAAATAACTTATCACCCCTTGGGAGAAGTGAGAACTTGTCCTGGAACCAGCTTTACCAATTTGACGATCCTTTAATTGACATGGACAACAAACAAGAAAACGTCTTTGTATACGCCCTCTCGTGACATTTTCTCTCTATAGCAGAGCGTCTTATAAACTGGTTTTGAAGTAAGGCGACACCACGCAATCGTTTTATCGTTGTCGTTGTCTTTTGGGTTATCGTTGAATAAATACAAGAAAACAGCTCATACCAGTGTGTATTTTCGATTATTCCCTAATTATTGGTATTTGTTTCAATTTTATTATTTCATGACTTTACTAAAATCCCTGCTTACAAACACACGCCATTCTACATATTCAGTAGTACCATAATTGCCTTAAACTATCTCTTACATTGTAGTATTTCAAAGGTACTTTATTTTTCGTATTTAGTTTAGTGGTCGAATTTGTGTCAGTTTAATTTTATAATTTTGTATTATAATTTAAAAAAAATTCGTCCTTAACAGTGGCTTATTGCGATCCTCACTTTCTTTATTATAAGACAAGTTTCGCGGAACGCCCTTTTGGCAGATTTTCGAAGACGTTTTAGGGGTGTGGAGTGTGTTGTATGCGCGTGGAAGCCAGCAGTGAGTGAGTATAGTAACCTAATTGGAACTGGGCCAAAACCGTTGAACTATTCAGGTATCCACACATCCTCACATGTACATAGAGTCACATCAGAATTTCCCTTTACGTTGTTTTAGAGGTGACCACGCTACAGAAACCGTCCAGAATATTCATTGAGATGTTCCTTCGCAAATGGGTGTGCTTGTATTTAGCGTGTAGCAAGATTTCTTATAATTTTTCTTTTTTTACTTTTGGCTTTCAGAGACCTTAAAAGAAAAAAAACGGTGCAGTAGTTCGAACACCACTCCCCCACTTTGTGTACGCCTTTTTTGTTTTTTCATTTGGTTAGTTTTCGTCCGTTTATTAGGTCGACGAGCTATGACGGCAAGGCTATTTGTAAGAAAATCTTCTATATACTTTACTATGGCGCATCTCAGTCGGTCGTGGTATCGGGACGCCCCCACCCTCGCCGCTGGCCAGGGCGTCCGTTTCTGGTTTAGCACCGTGAGCACCTGGTAAAGGCTATGTTTCTTGTGCTTCTCCTATGGTACCTTCTTAGACCACAGCGTTTGGATGTGTCCGAGCTCTTTAAGTATACCCCGGGAACTTCTCTCTTCCAAAGAACGACCCTGAGCTCAAAAAGGAAAAAGAACTTGTGGCCAGGATAACTCATGACAGCGCATCCTCGTATTCTCAATTGAAACGCTTCTTTTTTTTATATCCTTTTCATATTCAAGACGTTATAAAAGATTGTTTTGGGGCCACTTCGGAATTGATTAAGGCTGACACGTTTGGGGCTCTGGCAAGGAAAAAAAGCTTTAGGGGGTTTTGTTGGTGTTGTTTGCGTGATTCAACCCATTAGGATCATTAAACACAAACACACACTTGCTTTTTTTCCTGTCTCTTCGAATAGTTGTTATTTGGTCAAGTTTACATACTCCAGCAGCAAATAAATACATAAAAAGGACATTAGAAAAGTCGAGAATGGCCAAAAGATTAACCTGGTTTGGTAAGGAGACCTTAGGGATGTTGTGTTGGGAAATGGAAGATGACCCTAAAGCCAAATCAGGGGAAAGTAGTCCAAAAAACTCGACCGGTTCTTTTTAAGATGATACATTTCTCGGGTCTTTCCGAAGGAATTTTCTTCCTATCTTTTTCCCTTTTCTTCTGGCACTTTTTCTGCTTGTACTCCTCCTCTTTCGGATGGAATCGATTACTATTAGAATTGACATTTATGAATTTAGTATTAATGACCGCTGAAAGACTACGAAATCGAATTATGATTATTATGAAATAATTATTACTATCCAGTTACTGTTTTTAATTTCCATTGAATGAAAACCTTGCAATCGGAAATAATTTTTGACGCTTATGACTCTTTTTTTTAGTAAGAGTAAAGAAACGCTTTTTGCTTGGTTTTTGACAAAGCAAATTCGCAACCTTGGTGGGAGTGCGGGGCGAAAGTGCGATCGTAAAATGATTAGAAATGGGTTCTAAAACCACGGCACCGCAACTAAGCCTGTAGTATTCGTTAAGTGTAGGAAAAGGCTACATTGGTGGTTAACCATTCATAACGTGAACAAACAGCGATTTTAAAAAAATAATGTTTAAGGAGTTGTGGGTGGGCTGAGTTGGAGGAATGGCCATTCCACCCCTTTTCATCCTTGCTCCATTATAAAGTAGTCAGTCCGAGTCGTTTTTCGCGTGTTACCTTGTCCATTTCCATGTCTTCCTGCTGCTAAAGCAAGGAATTAAAAGAAAAACAAACGAAGAAAGAGACCACCACGTTGGTTTGTTTGCCCTGCGCAAGCATTTCGCAGAAGGTCGCATGCTTAAAACGCTTTGACATTGAATTTGTGTTTCTAAGTTGGCTGTTCTTCGCTTTAGCAGTTCTAGATGGCGAAAATATGGCAATGTTGCAGTAAATCTGCGGTTTTTTAAGCATTCCTTGTTGAACACCTAATTTCACCTTCGTTCCAAGTTTGCAAGTTTTATGAGAACCATTTCGTTTTTATGATTTTCGTTTGATTCATTTAAACCTTCTATGGTAAAATTTTCTTTTGAATTCAAATATTCTTTATTTCATTGTAGTGTTACTTAGTGTATTTGTAGGATTCCTGACTGTATGTCTCCAATTCTTTATGGCAATTTTCAGCGACTTCTAGGTAACGTTTATTAACATTCTCATTCATTCTTTGTGTATTGGATAATTTTAGGTAATGCCATAGGCTTTTTGATGGAATGTTGTTAGGAATTGTAAGATTTAAATAAAATTTAAAAATACGGACGCTTTCTTTTTGGGTATTATGTTAGAGTTCTACTAATTCCAGAATAGTTGTTAGAGAGAGTTGCTATAAATTACCCCCAACGAGCAACGAAACAGACTTTTAGGGTGAAAAATAATTTGAGAGGAAAAGTACCGAGTTTTTGTCAAGGATGACAGAGTTCAATGCGGTCGAGACACGTTTGACCGGTTTTGTACCCATATTTTAGGCTCATCTCGAAGTTAGGAATCGTCCAAGCCGGCCTATATGAATCCCCCCAAAGGTGTGAAACTCTTGCTTGAACTCGTTGTTCTATAGAGTTGGCAAAGGAAAATACCTCTGAGGAGAAAGCTAGAGCGGTTGGAATGACTATATAAGAAAGAGTTTATGTAGCTTTCGGGGGCGAGAACTTTCCAACTTTGGATGATTATTTTGTCTGTTTTCATTTGGGTACGTCGTTACCGTGTAAGAAACGAGAGGTTAAAGCGCTGCATGTTGTTCTGGATTTCACTTGTCATTGCGTTTGCCAACAGACTTCTATTAGGGTTTCCTCTTTAGACCACAAGGCAAGTGTAACATTACAAGCGAAGTGGCATTGGCGGTATTCGTATACACGTGCTTTGGTGGCCCTCATGCACATAGGAAATGGTTCACGCTGGTACCACTTAAAAAAAAAAAACAGACGAGAAAATTTCCCAACGGGTAGCTCGACAACAACAAAAAGAAGAGCTATTAAACAACAATGAAGAAATTCGTTCCTGTCCCCGTTCAAATAAAAAAAAACTCGAAGATGGGTTAAAGTAGCATCATGGTTTTCCGATACCGAAAGTTACCTCCATCAAGGAGCAGCACAGCGCATTAAAACGAGGCAGCGAGCCTCTAATGACATAGAAACTCCATTAGCTCGGTTTGGATTCCGAAACTCGGGGCGGAGCTGGAACCTATTTATACCTGTTGAAGTCGATTCATCATATTTTTTCAATGTGAGAGACGGCTTTCTCTATGAAAAGGCTTCCGAGGATGCTCGGAGCATTGAAAACGTGTAAAAATGGATGTTACACAGGTACTTTTCGGTGTTTTTGATTGGGAAGGAGTGTATAAGGATCGAGCGATCCAGCGCAGGTTAGCTTATAACAGATGACTCCACAGACCAACCTCCTAATTAGGCCCTTGTGAATCACTATGGAACGTATTGCACACGACGAACAGGAGCCAGAGGGCTGTCTTGTCGGTGTACTCGTTAGTTTGGAGTCGAGAACGTGGGCTATACATGCTGTGTATATGAGGTATATGTAGAGGGGTCTCATTGAGTATCAGGATCTTGGCATCTCCTTGGCTTTTCAGGGAAATCCCGTATCAGCTCATCCGTCAAGACGAAGCAATGGCGCCGTGACAGCTTCCAAAAGAAACCGCAAGTCTAATTTGTTTCAGGAAGTCTAGTGTTACCCGTAAATCTAACATCTCCAAGCACGAACCGCACTCATAGGTGAGACCTAATTAAGCAGTGCGGGCTCAACGGTCTTGTGTATGTGCTGCAGAAAATAAACAAATCCTTATTCGACAATTTAATGACGATCCTTTATTTGCCTTTGAACGCATTCTATATACGCAAAAAATGCCTAACCCGTCTTAAAAATGAAAATAAAATTACTCTTCTAATTCTGCAATTCAAGATACTAATTTCAAGTTGATTTGGCAAAAATGAATGAATGACGTTATAATGAGTAATAACCAGTACAAGTTTTTCGGTGGTTTCAAATTAATGGCTGACATTAGTCAAATAAACTATACATCCGAAAGGAGAAGTCAAAATTATAGGAATACGGAAAACGAATAATTAGAAGTTACGCGGTGAAATGAATAAATGGCGCTATAATGAAGAGTTTTTTCTGTTTAAGGAAGTATATGTATATAATAAACTCTAATTAGTCGTCTTTTTGGCAGTGTTTTAGAGCGCAGAGGAGTGCGGGCTTAACCAGATAAGAATGAATTAGGCTGAGCATCGCTAGTCCTTCTGTGGCGTGCGTGCAGGGCTTACTATTCATTGTTGCACAGACGCCTCCGGTAGGGGACAGGACTGGTTTCTTAGTTTTTTCACCAATTTTGTACTCCTCCCGATTCACTGTCAAAACTTCTTTGGGTCGCTGTTCATTGTACGGCTATCTACCGTATTCGTGTCTGACCTTAAAGGAGTGATTGTAGGATTGATTACCTTCAATCGGAGTTGTAACTTAGAGCCTGGACTTACCATGGTAAGTGTCCTTTTCCTTATGACCACCAGTTTTTTTGTTATTATTATTTTCTAAAGAGAAGCAAAATAAGCCCAGAAAGTCAGTGTCAGCCTTATGCCCACTGAATTTGGATGTTTTTTTTAACAAAAAAACAAGTTTGACGAGTCACAGCTATGGTTTGTACCAGGAAGGCGAAGCATAATTGCCTTTGTGAGAGCTAATGAACCGAAAACAAAAGTGAAAGGCATTGTTTTCTGGGTGAGAGTCTTTTAAAGTGACAATGGTAGTGACAGGAGCTGGGAGGGTTTCAGGATCCAGTAGCCCCTCTTGATATAATGGGCAGTTTCGTCTGGTTGCCACAACTAATGGTCGTTGTTACAAAAACAAACTAAAAAAACGAATACAAAATAAGAGCGGACTACTTTCTCCTGAAACCAACGCCGTGCGTTAAGTGCATGCCACAAACATCAATTTCGTTTGCTTTTGGGGAGCAAGCGCTTTTTTTAGAAAGAGATTGCATATAAATTGCGGTCGTTAATTAGAGCAAGACGTTTACACGTCTTCAGGCTTTCGGGTCCCAAGAAAAAGTGATAGTCACTTCTGAAAGCACTGCACTACAAACGGCTGCTTCGCTCCGCAACAACCTGTTTCCTAATCTTTTGCTCGTCTCTTCCTGTATGTCGATTGACTTAACAATTCGGGAAGTTTCGGCAGGGCAGCCGCTTCTAGAGAAAACTACGGCTTCCTTTAAGTAAGTTTCACACACACACAAAAAGAGAATTTTAGCAAAAAAATTCTATAAAAAGGTAGCATATACTCGCCCACTTGTCAGTTTGGCTATACCAAGAGAAAGGGGAAAGGAGGAAGGAAATTCCAATTACTCTGCATCTTGTTTTTATTTTAATTTCCATTTCTATTCTATGTTATTTTGTGGGTCGTTTTTCGTGGCAAAGCGAATCCCCGCAAGATCCCTGTCAGTCTGCTGGCACCACAAGCTATACAACATACTTCACACTGTTTAATAGTAAAAAAAACCCTAGGTGGTGAAAAGGAGCATTTCCGTGCTATAATCTGTCAGGTTGCGCTCCCGATTCCCAAAGGCAAAGATTAAGCTTGAAGAGCACCCAAAGAAAAGCAGCCATCCTTTTTCCGAGACATAGTTCAGAATTTGGATGACATGCTAAAGGCTGTGTGCTCGGGGGCCCTCTCTGACCTCTTTGATGTACTTTTAAGATGAATCTCGAGCTCCACTTTTTTTGTAGGTGGAAGATGGGCTAGCTTTTGACACTTTCTCCCAAGGAGCCTTCTGTTTTCAATGCTTTTGATCCGGATTCTTATTTACTTATTTACATAAAGCAAAAAGAAAGGGAACCAAGCGTTGCTTCTTTTCATAGTTTCGCCTTCTAACTCCATGAGATCGGAGGATTTGAGACCAATTTGCTGTGTGAGAGCCGGATCGAACTTAACTTTGGCTTCTGCTCTCCAAAGTTTTTGTTCCCACTGGGCGGAGGTGACAAAAGCATCTGATCGGGTTTTTTATGTTCAAGAAAGTGGATTTCACGGGAAAAGGTCCCCAGCTTCCAACGTTGGATTTTCCCTCGAAAAAAACTGTCGAAAGACCATAATGGGGCTATGACAGAGTTCTTTATTCTTCCTCGTCCGGGTTTCTTTGAAGAAAGATCCTCGACGTAATATATGGTAAGGAAGAATGCGCTGATTTTCTCTTTTGCCGATTGTGGACAGGGAAACTTGTAGGCACTAAAAACTAACGAATGGCAAGTACCAAAAAAGGATCCGAATTAAGAGTTTCCAATTCGCTTTTGCTAACAATTAGCCATGGGAAATTGCCTTGTTTGAGCTTGAGTATGACTTGACATTTTTTGTCTTTTTTAAGCTTAAATGCAATTCGGAATTGCGGCATAGACCCGTAATGTGGACTTTACCTGTTCCTTGAACCAAAATAAAAGCGGCTGAGGTTTCCTGGTCCTTGCTCACTGGGCACTCCACAGGAGTCGAATGTAACCAGGCGAAAGATGCAGCAAAGCTTGACCAAGCTACGTTGGGAGAACGGTTGGCTAAAACGCTCACTTTGCACAAAACTTGTGGCACTTGAGTACGCTGTAGTGGTTCCGATTGTGAAAAGGACTGTCCGAACTTCACTTGGCAACGATGAAGAGCAAACCCACGAGTGCGAGATGATCCAGGAGACTGGCATTCGAGTTTAGTCATCGCGATGCAATAAACGTCCGGAAACCAGGATTCTTTCCAAACTCAAACACCTCCAATCTTATTTTTCCTGGTTCCGGGGCAACACAAATCCCTTTATCCTCCTTTGGATTTTGGCCTTTGGAGATTTCCTTAGCTAATGAGACACTTAACCGAGTGTTCATCAGGAAGCCAACACAGATAGTCAAAACCCGGAGGCCTTGATTAGCATAAATAAGGGATTTATGCTAATTATTTCTTGTCCTTGGTTGGGACTGTGCACTGTAAAAGGATACAGCAGAACAAGAGTTGCGAGTAAGGATCTTCATTTGATATGCACGATTAAAGGTTTGAAGGGATTTTCCGGCTTTTGTTTTTCCTGTACGCAATATTTAACGAAGAGGATATCCGGAGCCGAGTGTTGAGAAGCAAAAAAAAGATTGCGGTCCAGGTGTTAGAGATGCTCATTATGAAAATAACTACCTGGCCTGGGAAAACAGCACGTCCTACAGCGCTTAATTAGCATCTTGCAGTGTCTCGAAATTTTGACACTATCCTGGTCGTAAATGAGGGGGGAAAAGGATCGCTCGTGACCAAAGCCATGGATTTGTTGCATCGTATAGCTAGGTGACTTGAATTCTAGAAAAGGAAATTTCCATGTTCAATAAAAAGGCTGTCGTGCGTTAGTGCGTGACAGCTTTACCTAGACGGATTGAGGATTGGAATACATAACTTTTCTTTTAGCTAAACGAATTAAAATGTACAGTTTTGCTGACTTTTTATCTTGGTTTTTCATTGCGACAATCGGCTGGATTGCACCGCGGCAATAGCAATCGTCCTCTACGACCTTTTCTGTTTGATTTAACAAGGCAATTCGTACGTGTCCAGTGCAAAAAGATCAACATAGTATGTATATGGATTGCCATAAACGGATAAAGGAACCGAACAGAGAGCGGGTCCATTTTCCTACTTTTTGTGTTTTCGAAATAGCAGAGCAAAGTTTTGGGCCAAAATAAGGGCCCCAGCCTTTTGCCAACCAGTGTGGCTATGCAGAAAAGTTCGAGGGAAACTTTCACTGATGCCCTGTTTCTTCGGCCGGTCAGCGTCATTAGGTGCTGAACGAGTTTTTAGACTGTCTGCCTTCTTTTTTCTCTCGCATTGTTTGCTGCGTTTAGGTTGAAACAACGTTTGCCCTGGATGCTACAAGGGGCGATGGCGGTGAGTTTTTTCACCCACAAAGCTTAGGTTCTGGATGACCGACAAGAATGGGATTAGATTTCCTTACTTGCGATTTTTTGTAATCCCCATCTCGATGACTCTTGGTGGGCTAATAAAGGGATCTATCTTGCGTTACATTGTTATTGTAAACCACAGAAAGAGATCAAGCGAGGGAAAGAAAGTGATTGCGGGAGATTAGCGTGCTATGAGGACTTGGTTGGGTACGAACAATGTGGCTATTGTAACGCAATACTTTACACAAATCGTTTTTGGCACAAAAGAAGAAAAACTCGAAATTAGGCACAAGTTCCTTTCCGCTTGAAATAAGGAACTATGGTGTTCATTGTGTTTTATTTTATAGTTATTACAATTATCTTACCCAATTTTCGTTGTTCATTTTTTCTTTAATATGGCACGTAGGATTGGACGTAGTATTGTTTTATTTATTGATATCTCATGTCATGAATTTATTTGATTGTATTCGATTAGGTTCATTGTACACAATCAAACGTACGGCAATGCGCATAGGTTTACATAACCTATATACTGCGGCTAATTATGCGCTATAGAGGGAAGAAGTGTAGTGCTGTACTTTTATTATTTAGTTCTATTTTTTGTTTAACGCTTATTTTACTAGAATTTCTTCTTTGCTTTATTACGACTTATATTAATTTAGTTCTAATATTTCCAAGTGTAAGAAAGTTTTATAATATGAAAATATTTCGGTCCCTTTTGGATACCGTTATTTGCCGCATTTCAGCCTAGGCGAAGAACACCCAAGGATTATGGTGCGGTGTTGCCAAGATAAGGGTGAGAAAAGTTCATCGAATACGACTGCAAGTGTATCGCCATCCTTAGTGTCATCGTGAGGAAGGTAACACCCAATATGGGTCAGAAAGAATCCTTGGTGGTCTTTTAACTTATGAGGGCTTTTGGTATCTTTCTGTCACGAAAGGCGTCAAAACCCGGGTCTAAGAGAGGTCATCAACATCACCATCCTCACGGATTTTTACACCTGACGATCTTCTCCTGGGAAGAAGAGCCTGTTTATCATGTTTGCATATTTTTCAGAGAAAAATTAGGTCTCTTTTAACCCTAGAAAAGAAAAAGGTTTGTTACAAAGAGAGTAACATGAGGTCCTTGCAACAGCTTGTTGTATTCTCCGACATCAATTTTGTGGCATGGAAATATGATTTATGTTTCCATTTATTAACGCTATAGATCATTGCAGTTGACAAGATCAATATATTCTTAGGAAACGATTGAGCACGTGCAAGACATGTCGAAGATTATCAACCCGGTCAAAGTTTCAGTTCCTATTTTTACCACGCAAACAACTAAACAGGGTCCTTAAGCAAGAAACTTTGAAAAGTTCGTTGCCGAGTCGACTTTCCTTGTGGAATCCGAGGCAGTTTGAGGTTCCCAAACTTGTTTTTGTAAACATCAATCTACTTTATTGGCTGGACCGGCTAGGTTTCACTGTTGTATTACCAATTTACGAACGCATGAAAACGGTAAAAGGACCAATTTAGCACTTTATTATTATTTTAATGGCGTTTTCCTTTGGGAACCCTGGGGCAACACGGGTTGCACCAGGGCTCCCAAAGGAAAACGCCATAGGTGTCTAAAGTAAGGCAAAACTGGAGAGATGAGCTTGCAAACGATCCCCTTTGACACCTTGGGGATGTTGCCTCGTGACTGTAAATGTATGAAACTATTGTTTTAAGTGTTTCACTACTTTGTCACGTAATGGTAATTTCCATTTCACAGTCGGGAAATCAACTGGTTTGCCCGTGTCATGCTCCGGGACTATCGATAAAAACAAATTTTGGCATTGTTTATGAAGTTTGGGTACGGTAACTGCAACTTTCGGCGCCGTTTTTACCACTTTTGCTCGTGTGCTTGGATGCAAAAGCTAAAAAGGTCTCTTTGGAGACACTTCACCACTTGAGTAACACAACCAAGCTTGTAGCGTAGCTCCAGTAGCAGGTTTCTCTTCGTTTAAACAACAAAAGCATGGGCAAAAGCAGTGCAATCTGCTGGATTTGTCATGCAGAAGCATCCTTGAAAGGGAAAATTAGAGCAGCAGTCCATAGCCGAAAGGTAAATCTAACAAAAAATACCCCCCCCCCCTTAAAAAATACAAGAGTAAGGAAAAAACTATGTTGCTGCTAGTGTTTTTCGTAAACGGCTGCTTCTTTTTTTATTCTTATTTTAAGCTCCTCGGGAAACTGAAGGGACGGATGGATGGGTGGGTGCGGGACTTTCTTTTTATGCAGCGCGGGCTGTTATCAAGTTTTTTGTTGTTTTGTATTATTGTCATCCATAGTATTTAAGCGGGAGAGTTGTTTTCTGGGAAGTGGGAATTCTTCTAGCTCCTTTTATAATTACCTGGTCCGCTCCCTTTCGTTTTTCCTTGCTTCAAGATTCCTTTTCCTTTGCGTTTATGTTGTCCCTCCTAACACAGAGCTCGGGGTGGTTATTCGATAAAAAAAAAATATTAAAGAAACTTCCCGGGCTACTGCAGTGGAGCACGACGGCGAGACTTCTGGAAGCAAAGAGGATGGCAGTTTTCAGGTGGAAATGCTTTTTAGACCGAAACGTGACCAGTCAAAGAAGCTCAGTTTTTCGTCTATTTTTCATTGTCTTCCTGGGGTGTAACTAGAGAAAGGGTTCATGGGTGGTAAAGGGGTGGGGAAGGGGGGAGGGGAAAGAAGATATCCATGCAGTCAAAGTGGAAGTGAATTTGACTCGCGGATTAGCGATTTGAGTGATTAAAAATCTGGGGCGGTGATTCCATGTGGCATGTTCGCGATTGGTAAAAAAAAAGTTTAGGTCTAATGGGTCACCGTTTTTTTTAGCATTTTTTTCTTTATTTTTTTTTACCTTGTATGGCATTTAGACCTAGCTGGTCTAACGGTTTTAGTTTAGCTTAATTTTGTATTAAAAAAATTCTTAAGGAGATTGTTTCCTTAAGAGGTATATAAGTGGATATTTAAAACTTGGAAGTTGGAGGAAGAGCTTGCTGCACGCATGCAAATAAGCTTGCTTTGGTCTTTATCTGTGCGTTTCATCGCCGAGACATGAGACGCTTGAGCTGTGCCATGAGATCTAGAGTATTCGATTTCATATTCCTGAAGAGCTGGGCATTCTTTTAGCAATCTAGATGTATGTGTGTATATATATGTTTGCTATAGAAATAAAACAAAGTAGAGTAAGAGAAACGCATCTCATTAAAGAAAGATAGCGAAAGAAAGGCAAGTAAAATATAAATAACTGGAAAGTATTCCGAATAGCTTATAGCTTTTACGTGGTAAGATAACATATGTGGAGCGCAAAAGAAACACTCTTGAAAAGTGAACACGATTTATGATTGGGAGGGATGATGCGTACTTAGAGCAAGACAGGTGCATATATTAACATTTATTTGCCCTTATTAATTTGAAAATTGCACCCTAATTTTCTAACTACATCAAAAATGCTAATGATATATATGCGTATTGGAAACTTGCTGTTCTCTAGCATTCCTTCACTCATTTCTTAGAAAAAAATTATGAGTATGGGGTTTGTGGTTGTCTAATTACCATGGATTCCGTTTTATGCGCCGAAGCCGTGTGCAACCAACCAATGTTTCCACCCATGCGTCTCCTAGTGACAGTTAAAGAGAAATTAGCTGAGCTATAGGTATTAGGCTTAAAAGTATTCATTATACTCATCCCAAATGTCTTGTTTTTACACTAAGATTCCTGATTTTTTCTGGAATTTCTACCGTATACACTCGAATATAACGTTGTCCGAATATAACGCGAGAGGTACGAATTTGGTAGAGAAAGAGTAAACAGTGCTGTGTAACCAACAGCGCTACGGTTAGGCTTCCGGGAAACCGAACCAGTCTCGATCGCGAATTCGGACTGGTCATTATCGTGAACTCGGAACCGCGGACTTGTCTCCAGCCCTTACTTTTTGCTACAAATTGTGACCAAAAAAACAACAAGATACATTCGAATATATACGGTAATAGTGCTTCCGTGGGGCGTACAAGACAAGACATATACGGTAATTTATTTACTATTTACCCAAAACTTAGTAGTAAAAATGACCTCATTTTATGTTTGTATTGAAATACTACAGTTGTGTGGTAACTTTATTTACAACTTATAAAGCTTACTACATTAACTTATAAAGTTTAAAGTATTTGATGGAACTATAAAATGTTCGGTCATGAATGTAACTACTATCGTTGTCGCAATCTGAAATGCAAACAAAATAAGGACAAGAGAAGAAGAGAAATGTATCGAAGTTAAACAAAATGAAAGGGAAAAAATAAGACTATATAAAGTGTATAAATAACTTGAGCTGATTCCTTAGCTGGACTTTGTCATTGTAAAAAGCAGTTTTATTTCCGACTAGCACGTTTAGAATGCGAGCTTGAGAGCTGAAAAGTGTTTCTACACGCGCTCATGCATCGTCTTGTGTTGGCAGTAATTTCGGCTATGAAAAATGGAAGTGTCCTCTTTAGATGCACTTAAGTCTTGGCGTGCACGGGCCAATTTAGGGGAATAATTCTTTGGCTTTATAGGTGGAAACTTGCCAACTTATCAGCTGGAAGCTACCAACTTTTCCCCAATTCTTTCACTCCAGGCGTAGAAAGAGGAAAGCTTATTATTAATGCTCTTCTCGAAAAAAAACCCTTTCGCGTACAATCAACTACCCAGCACCGCATAATATGCAGTTCAATTTGACGTGTCCGATTTAAACGCGAGCTTCTAAAGGTGGCAGGCTTGGAGAAAGCTGCAAGATTCTAGCTAATAAAAATAAACCATAAATGTGATAAAATTGTAACTAAAATCTAACAGTAAAGTAATCTACAATGTTAAATGCAATCCAATAATAAATAAAATAAAATATACGGACCTATAAGCCGTTAAAACTAAAAAAAACTGAAAGAAAGAAATTTTACATAGAATCTGATAACAAAATGCGAGAAAATATAAGGCGCGGAACGGTATTTCTTTCTTGTTTGGTTCATTCGCCTTCGTTTGTACTCTATATAGGCATCCTTTTTTCCGCTGCTGATTGAATGCAAATTTCCAAGTGTTCAAACCACTTGAGAAGTTTCTGTAGTAGCCATGTAAACCAGTGAATGGAGGAGCGCGTTTTGAAGGGTTCCCTTATAGGTCAATGGAGATGTATTTGCATCTAGTTAATGTGTGCTATTGTTGGAACAGTCATGATGATGGAGGGCTATGACTCCACCAAAATAGAGACGCTAATAATTGTACCGCGGTCACAAAAAAGGCACTCACTTCGGTCGTGAGGATCGTGACTCTGAACCCCGTAAGAATCGCTTGATGTGTACCAGTCTTGGTGCTGGTATTGCATGCTCTCAAAATGTTCCAGATCGCCATCATCATCATTACCATTAGAATATCTCCCTGCTCTCTCCGTATACACTTTTGACTATAGCTGACCACGCATACACCGTGTACTGTATATATCTTTGGCGCTTTGCATGGGGTACTTGTTATCAGCATCAGCATTTTCCGACGACTTGGGGTATCAAAAGAGGTTCAATCAGGTCACTCTTGGGTGTGGTCCCGGTGGTCCAGGGAAAAAATAATAACAAAAAGAAAAGGAACAACAAAAACTTGTGGAGCCATCTTTGGGCTCTCTTTCTCTTTCTGTCCGATCCGAAGGGGGTGTAGATACTGTTCTTCTACAAGCCGTAAATAAAAACGTGCGTAATTGTTAATAAAAAGTGGTTGTGTTGGAATCACCTCGATCTGGATCTGCGTGTAAGTGCGCTCCTCGATGGGCGAGTCAGTCACGATTTAATGTGTGTGCGAAGAGGATTTTTTTTCAAGACAAAAATAAGTACAGGAATTTGCATTGTTTTCCATTTTATTGATATATTTTTGTACTTTTTGCTAGAAAGCTTAGCTGTGGGTAAGCTTTGTCACCTTCACCGAAGGCATGGGCGGTGTAATCATGAACTATGGAATTTTCCTATTTTTTATTTTCTATTTAAACACACCACACACATACACGCTGCCTCAGGATGTTACAAACGTCATAAAAAGAAGAGTACAACTGAAAAAGCCGAAGTTGAGAGGACGAGGAGGACAATCACACAATTTGCTTAGCGGAATGATGATTGCGATGGTCTGAGTCCAAGAGTTTCGGTCACGTTTGGATTCGCCTAAGGAAGTTGATGTGATGGGTTCCTCGAAAGAAGGCAAGTATAAGTTGCCTTGGCCTGATTCGCGTCCATGCATTGCGATTGAGAGAAAATTTTTAGCTACAAATTTGGCAACTTTTTCAGTCCTGTTATGTTACCTGACGTCAGCCGGTCAGCGAGTCGTCATTTGCTCTCCACTAGCGGTGGAGTTTATAGTTTCGCTAGTTCGTTCAGTTTACTTTTGCTCGTAGAATTCAAAGCAAATTATTTTTTACATTTTTACCTTATATCACGCCAAAAAGAATTAAAGCTTACCGTGAACGCATTCATTCTAATATATAAAACGACATGTAGAGGAATTTAGTAAAACATTTTTTATAACAAATTTAAGTATTATAAACAGACCATTGAAAAGGAAATCGTATATTTATTATAGAATTATAGAATAATTTGATTGCTCTATCTCGTTCAAGGAAAGAAGCCGTTTAATTAGTAAAGGGTAAGATGGATTAACACTTCTTTCAGTTTCTCTTAAAAAATCACTAGGAGGTCGAAACTGGAATCTTTGATTGTCCTTGTTTGTGAAAAAAATTGTAAAAAAAAATATGTTAAATTTGTTAAAGCAAGCATGCTTCTGTACAGTGAGGACTATCGAGATATAGACTGTCCACTACATAATAAATCAATCAGTGCAAGACGAATTGAACACCTTCAATAGCCAATCTATGTCAACGGGTTTCTCTCTCTTTTATTTCCCTTGGCGAAAGCAATTCCCGACACTTGCGGGTAAATGGCCTCCAGTTACACAAGCTTAATTAGTCTTGCTAGTAAAAACCCGACACTTTGCTTGGGCAACGGGCATGCTTTTTTTCCCTAACGGAAATCTTTTATTTTCCCACCGGGAATCGTCTTGACGTGACATCTAAAAAGCGTGTGGATAAGCTGGCGAGTATGGACCGGAAGTCCACGTGTCCGAATCCCTTAGAGCAGAAAGCATATACAATTCCGAGCGGAATGCTTCAGCTAAAAAACACGGTAGTTTTTGACCAGCTTTCTAAGTTGAGAGCACTTTATATGAATTGCTGCTTTTTGTTCAGTTATTTTAGATAGTTTTAATTTCTTAAATTTATAACCGTCAAAACCAGAAGTGGAATAATGATACATCCAAAACCACTCTTGTTTTTCTTTCTCGCATCTGTTTATGTAAAAGTTGACCACCGAGTGCTTTTGTAACGTACAGGAATGTTGCTGTACGTAATTTAGCATACTTAGATACTACCCAGTACCATTTCTTGCGAAAACTTATTTAGTTTGAAGACTTATTTTGAAAACCATTTTCGCCAAGGTACTCTGCTAAAGGAGTCCTACAGAAGCTTGATTTTCACAAGCCCGCCCTCTTCAAGGTAAAAGCGTTTTTACTAACTTGACGTACCCTTGGTCGCATTTTTGTACTTTCAGTACTTTACTTGTACTTTCTGTACTTTACTTGTACTTTCAGTACACAGTACACTGTGCAAACTTTCAGAGCAAAAAGCTTGGAGCTTACCATTTCGCATTCCAGGAATCACATTATCATTAGATAAGCTTTCCAAGAATCAAATTTTTAACTTTAAAGAACCGGAAACTCGTATACCGTTTCCAATGACTATTAATGTATATAATGATGATATTTCAATGACAAACTCTCTGTTTTAAGTCAACGACTAGTGTGTGTACTACAATCATTTTGATAACGCAACGTTTAGGCAAAGGAACAAAAAAAAACAAGACACAGGACATATCTGGAAAGAGGGATAGCATCTGTCGGTTTGTCGTATAATAGGGAGAGGTTCTTTACATAACAAGCGACCAGAAAAGTGAAAAGTAGTTTTAATTAAGCATTCAAGTCATCTTTAGGAACTCAAGCTGGGTTTTCGTAATGATAAACAGTTTTCTGTCCATATACAATTATCAACAACTGTCAATAGAAAAAAAAAAGTTCAAACAATGTAGGTTTACCATATGGGGGCAAAATTTGTCACTCCAATGTGCTCATCAAACAGGCCAAACATGAAAAGCCTGGTATTTTTTTTGGGGGGGAGGGAAGAAAAACTTGCACTCTTAACACACTTAGCAATCCTAAAATGCGCAACATTTTTAAGAGGACGTATTTACTTTTTTTCTTATTCTTCTTTACGTCAAAGCGAAAGTCTCTTACGGGGGTCCTGCTTTTGGAGCATCTTGTAATTTGAATTACTTTTGTTTTTTAAGGGACTTTTTTTCTTGAAACTTTGTCATCTTCAAGCTTTTTAGTTCCGGATTTCAGTCAAGTTGTCCGCTTTTAAAGCCAGGGGTTTGTAGTTGTAATTGATAGGGGCAGGCAACCCTATTTTAATTTCCTCGTCGGATTCCGCTGAAGGATCCAAACTCATGGAATCTTCGTCGCTAATAGCCACGTCTTGGTCGTCTTCACGGTGATGATGACTCCGGGCGGATTCGGTGACTTTGCCCACAAAGTTGCGAATATCCTCGAAATATTCGTGGGTTTTGTCCTCGTGTGAAAAAGAACCTCCAGGACTCGTCACTTCCCCGCTTACACTGCTTCCAGGACTAGCCGAAGTACCATGATCCATGCCTTCTTGGCCTTCCATTTCATGTTTCTTCAAATGACGGTCTAAATTGGTCTGCTGACCGAAGCATCGATCACATAACGGGCACCTAGATAAAGCCAAAGAAAATTTCAGTTGCATTCCACTTGATCTAAGCAAGAAATGAACACTAAGTAGATTTAGTAAAAGAAATGTAATTTAATTCATATATTAGTCCAGGAACTTCCATTTAATTCAAAGTCTTCTGTTGGGTTACTTAAAAAGAAAATTAACTATTATTTACCTAAAAGGTTTCTCTTTGTTGTGGATATTGCGTACATGTCGCTGTAGATTTGATGAAATGGAGAAGGACCGTTCACAATACTTGCACTTGTAAGGTTGCTCTCCTGTGTGCGTCCGTAGATGGCGTGTCAGATTGGCAGACCGGGGAAATACTTTGCCACAGAATTTGCATGAGTAACGATCCCGCACGCTAGCCGCAGGTGTCATTCCGTTTCCCGCAGCGGCTAAACCCTTGAGCCCACCAGGCGTCGACGTCGGGACATTCAGTAACGCTTCGTAAGGTTTGTTTAAGCCCGGTGGCAGTTGTCGATGCAGAAAGTCAAGCGTCCTTAGGTTGAAGCCATTGAAAAGGGGATTGAACAAGGGGTAACGGGGGTTCATCATAGATGGCGCCAGGGTGCCTGTCGCTCCGTAAGGGTTGTAAAAGTTCGGCGTGGCCACGGGGCGATCCAGACGGTACATGGCATCGAGCATTAACGGATGAAAAGGCCGAGGGTACGCCATGGGGGCTGAAGGGTGGCTAGTTAAGGGGTTGAGAGTAGGGGAAAGCAGCGACGAGGCTGACGCGGGAGGGAAAAAGGGCGCGGAATTTGAAATCGGGGAGGGTTTAATGGGTGAATTGAGTCTGCTGGCTTCCTTGTCGTTACTCTTAGCATGGACAGCTTTGGGTGGCTCTCGGGAGGTGTCGTCTTGGTCGTGGTCTGAAAAGGAGGTCCGCAGAAGTCGCAATTTGGGTTCAGAGGAACTCCCCTGCAGGTTTGGAGTCGGGGTAGAACTGTTGCGACTGCTTCCATGGCTTAGGATGGAAATGTTGTCATCGCTGTCGACTTCTTCGTCCTCTTCCTCTTCGCGCTTGGGTTTGCCTTTAGCGTGGAATACCAGTGGCGAGCGGTTTGCCACGCTCAGGTCCAAAGGTTGTTCGTCGGTTTTAGACTTTTTGGGAGCAGCGCTACCTGTTTCGGGTCCTGAATCAGTTTCGGGACGTTTGGGACTGGGTTTGGGCGATGTCGTCACTGGAGCTATTTTGGGATTATTGGTTGTTATTGCGGTGGATTCCTCGATCACTTTGCCAGTTATTTCCGGAGATCGAGTACGTTTGAAAGAATCCCCTTTCTCTTCGCGGGGAGAGGCCATCTCCGGCGTGGAGCGTGGATTCACCAGGTCGGCTTCCCGGGGCGGAGGGGTTGTGGGGGTCAGGACGTTTTTCTCGGCTTTATCGTAAAGTTTGTGCATGCCAAGGTTGAATTCGGGTTTGAAGTTGGGTAAAAAATTGTTAAGGTTGAAGGTATGCGCCAAATTCGCATTGAAATTGGCGTACAAGTTAGGGTAGAGAGGGTACGTCGGACGAGGGTACATGAGAAGTGGATTGGGCGCTAAATGAGGCGGGAGCGTGGGTGGCGCCGGGTAGCCAGGGGTACTGGACGATAATTGGCTATGGTGATGGGCCATGGTAGGCGTGGCTAGCGATGTGGACGTGCCAACCGGGGCAGAGGTAGCACCTGCACTGGCAGAATCGCAGAATCTGCGGTGTTTCGTCAAGGAAGTAACTGTGGAGAAAGCTTGTCCGCAGCGTGGACAGCGGATCTGCATGCGGCAATCCGCGTGCATGCGTTTGTGCCGGCACAGGTTCGAAAACTGCGTGTAAGCCTTGAGACACACTTCGCACTGAAAAGGCTTAACGGAGGAATGGATGTGCGTGTGCTGCTTCAGGCCGCTGGAGGTAGCGAACGTCTTGCCGCACTCGGTACACGCGTGAGCTCGGGCGCCCACGTGATTGGAACGAATGTGTCGCTGGAGATTAGAAGGATCCGAGAAAATTTTAGGGCAATGTTCGCAGTTGTATCGGCGACCACTTTCAAGGATGCCCGCAAGGTCCAGATCGGATGCGGCTCCGTTGAGACCAGTCAGGCCACCGCTAGTCGAATGGTTACTATTGTTGTTGTTATGGCTGCTGCTCGGGTTGGGACCTGATGCACTGCCCAAGCCTAGGGCCAGGACAGCCGACGAGGAGTTGCCGGAAGATGAGAGATCCTCGCCTCCTACTCCGTCGAAACCCACTACAGATTCCGGATCTGGGTCGGCGTGATCGTGATCCCGATCGTGGGAGTGGTTCTGATGTTGCAAGAGCAATACTCGGCTGCTAAAATGGCGTGGGCAGCCTGGACAGGAGTAACGTCCTGGTTCGCACTGATGATGGCTGATTAGATGGTTATCCAATCTGTATAGAAACAAAATAACGAACATGAAAATAGAATAGAACAAGTTTGGTCTAATAGCGTTTTCAACTGGGAACCCTGGTGCATCACTTTTTGCCCTGAATGCCACAAATTCACTGTACCAATACTCAATTTTGTGGCACAACACACAAGTTTGTGGGATTCAGTGGAAAAACTGCTGCACCAGGGTGCCCAGTTGAAAGCGCTATAAGTATGTCACTCTCGCTTTGAATTACAAACGCAAAGGGCTTAGTTTACTTTATGGGAATATTGGGGTAATTTCACGTTGAAGGCGTCTTGGAATATACATATATAAGCCTTAGTTAATGACCATTGATTTATCGGCAAAGTGCCCAAAAACAACGGGGGCTTAAATGGGAGCAATGCGTGTCAAAGTGTCATCTAGTGTCAATATAAAGGAGGACACCCGCCAACAAGCAGCATGGAACTAAGCCTTTACTTTACATATGGATCATGTAAAGGGGGAGGACCACTGGAACGTTTTTGAAGGAACGAGGGGGCTAAAAAGCTGTGGTCATTGTGCGGTCTCTATCATCATATATGTATGATGGTCAGAAGGGGGTGAAGCGTTTGTATGCAAATGAGACACGGGATTCCGTCAGGTGCGAGTTGCGACCAGGTGGAGAGTTCCCACCGCCGGTGAAACAAAAAATAGAAAAAATAAACAGGGGCAAGCTTGCGCTCATGTAGCCAAGAGAAAGAGAGTTGGACTGTAGTTTTGCTGCGAAAACGGGGTATTGGACATGAAATAAAACGAAAATTGACTTGTGTGCTATGGCTCCCCTTCCCTTTTCAACAGAAAAGTTTATTTTCCCCTTCCTTGTAGCTCCTACAAGAAAGACATAGCTTGTGTGTGTGGTGTAAGCAAATTTGCATGTAATTTAGAGCTATCAATAGTAAGAGTCGTTAGCTCAAGGAATCCGGTGTACTGTACATACTGAGCCCTTCCTCCCCCAAATTTAAGTGTTTTCCTCATTAGCTTTAAGAAGGTCCCAAATTGAGCTCATTTCCTGCACATCAAGACACATCATCATTTGCTACACATCGAAGAGAACAAAATAAAGTGAAATGAAATGATCCACACGTTAATCTAGTAATCTAACTAGCATCTAGTAATCTAGTAATCTAACTAGTAATCTAACTAGTAATCTAACGTTGATCTTCCGGAACACATTATATTCTTATTATTCCGAGCTATTCTCGGCTACCTTGAAGTATTCCGAGAATAGCTCAGAATGGCCCTTTCCTTGCATATCTCACGTTGTGCAAACGCTAGGCCGTATTTCTAATGTAAGAGTTGTTCTCTTTGAATTCATGGTAGCATTCCTTGTTGTTGTTCTTTATAGGAGACTTTATTTGTACAAGTTTGAATTTTACGTAGGATTATTTAATTCCACGTATAAAGAATATAAGAATGACTTGAAACCGTTCAGAAGAAAAGAGTCATTTGTGCACAAAGTGAGTTCTATGCATGTCATGCAAACTTCTAAAGTGGATTGAAAAATCGAGGAAGCTTATGCTCAAGTTATGCCCTTTGCTGAGTTGCACAAGTTCGCCTCCATTGTCATTTTGTTGGGTCAGTCTGGTTCGATTTTTTTGCAGCAGTCGTGAATGAAAAGTCAGGCGAGGTTGCGTTGCCAAAAAGTTGGTACCAGAACGTTAACTTACTGTAATAAGGTTCCCCAAAATCGGTCGCAATATTCACAAGGATAGCAATCTTCGTCTGGGCAAGGAATTGCTGAGCGTATTGTGGCAAGACCGTGAAAGCGCTCTGATCCTGTTAGGGAAAACAACAAGGAAAACAAAAGATGAAGGAAGTTTCAAGTATTCATAAAACCCCAAGCCATACAACGAACAAGCAATCCTAACCTTTTATTACCTCAGATTATTTTCCCGCCCAAAAACATACCGAAGCTTTTACAAACCCTTTCGGTATATGTAACGTATGTGTGTGTGTGAGGAAAGAAATAAAAGTCATCACAAGTTCTCAGGTACATATAAATACAACCGGGCTATCGGGGCCAAGAAGCTTTTGTCCCTAATCTATAGTCCCACTATAAGACAACCAACAATACTAGGAGTGAAGTTGTTAGCTAGACTAATGCTTCGCAACGTCTCGAAACCGTGAGGTCATAAAAACCCCTTTGTTTCCACGCTTTTACCTCTTTTGGGGCTTTTCTTCCCATAACACTGTATACAGCAGTTTAGGGTGTTTTATATGTAACGTGTCTCGTCTTTCTCTTGGCATGCTCCGTGGGGATATTACCAAGCTTATACGAAGAGCCAAAATGCATAGTCCGTTATATACCTTATAGCTTATTATAGGTTTGGAAAGGGGTTAATGGCTCATACCACTCACCCTTCGTAATATAAAACCTCAAAAACCCTTTCGCTTGCTGCTCTCGCTGGAAGTAATGCTCCCGATGGCCTTTATAGGAATCCGATAAGGTGCCGGCCTCCTCATCCCGCCATTATACGCGGGCATGTAAAAGAAAAGAATAAAAAAAAGCGCTACCAACACGTTACTGTCTTGTGTCGTTGGACAGGGCTCCATTGTTATCCTGACAGTCCCTTATGGCTTGTACTGACCACGACCAGCTTAAGACCCTGACACCCCCACACAAAAAGCTTGGAACTATAAAAATATATTCCTTTCTTTCTGGGAATGTTCTTTTCGCCATCCTGGGGTTAAGATTTGGGGTACGTGTACGTACTGCTGCACCAAGCTTTACTTTCCCGTGTTTACCAGCCAAAATGTAAAATATTCCAAGGTGCAAACCTTACTATTATCAAGTATTATTACCCCCTTGTTATTGCTATTATCATTATTAATATTTTCTGTTTAGCACAAGCTCGTAGTTAAGAATCAAGACCTATGCTTTATTGCGAAACTCTCTCGGAATAACCTCGGAAGGAACGTTAGCGTGCTCGGAAGCTATCAATGAAGCTATCTGACTTGTCCGGCTAGGCGCCGGGGCTCTATAGGTCTATAACAATACCAACCTGTGATGTGTCGAGCGAAAGCTATAGCATAGCCAACGTATAAATATATACGCAAAGTGGTTCAATATGGAAGCCCGAGGGATAGCCATAATCAATAGACAACGTCCGCTTTAATTGGAGCTTCTTTGATAGCCTCGTGGTGCTATACGAATCACCCTGGATTTACCTTTCCGAACCACTACTGCGATCCTTTTACCCCCTCTTAGACATATATTGCCTTTGTCTTTAAGGTGGGAGACCTGCGGTTCGGAGGTCTCGGGCTATATAACGCAATCCCTGTGGTTGACACTTTGATTGCAACGACAACGATGGGTCATTTAGACCCATCTTTTGGCCCTCCCCTCCTTTTATACGCTGGCTTTATTCAATTCAATTTACTCCAAAGTGTACGTAGATATACAAAAGTTGTATACGTTCTTTGTTCTGTGATATTTACGCACGTGCTTGTATTTGCGTCTTTCAGCAATGGGGCCCATGAATTTATCGACATGGCTTTAAGCTTACGACGCTTACGACTCTCGTGAACTTTTTTCTAAACATTTCACCCTTTGTACCTGGATAATTAAAGGTGGACTGGAAAGACTAATTAAACAGCACACACGAACACACTTGGCGTTTATCCACAGGTAGGTTACGTTCACTTTTTGGTGGGAGCTTAAAGCTTATTTCTACACTATTTTATTGATATGTATTTACTACGCGGACAAGGGAGACGAGTTAGGTCTATTTAGATTTCGGACTAGGGAACAACTGCGATATATTTTGAAAAAAGGGAGGTTAGTCTGTTGGTCCCAAATTTGACCGGAGATACAACAGAAATAGAGTTGGGGGAGGGTGGAGTGACAGTTTTTGGACGTTACAGAATCTGTGCTTGACCATCACCTGTGTCCGCTCTGTATGTTTTACCTCTTATACGAGCATTAGGCATTGCAGAATCACGAGGACCGAAGGTGAGCAGCAGCAATCAGTCAACCAGATCACCCTTTTTTATTTCTTCTTTACCTAACTTTTGCAGTATGTCTTTTTGTTTGGAAAGCTCCCCTCTGTGCAGATGCAGTCACTTTGGGGATCTTTTGGGGCTAAAGCCTTTTCATTGCACCTCTGTGGCGTCCAAAAATATGCTCATCATCATCATGCATGTGCCCCCCTTTTTTGAGGTTTAAATGTATAGGGGAAGACAATACGAGTGCATCTGCACGGTCGCAATTGCGCTTCCTGTCACTGAGGTGCAGAGGTGATTTCCATAACACCTGCCAGGCTGGGGAAATGATTATAATCCCCAATAATAGAACAGCTTGTGTTACTATTATAAAGGCATAATCTCATCTATATACCACTTAACGTGATGGGCTCAATTCCTTTGAAATTGCTGTGTGAGTTGAGGTGCGCGTTGAAACTTTAGGGAATTCTATGAATTCTGCAGGAGTTTTATGAACAAAAAACGGGGGCTTTAGCCCACTTTTAAGGACCAGTTTTAGAGCCTGGAACTAGGCAAATCTTCGTGCGTGGTGTGTCACTTTTAGTTTTGAGGGATTTCTTAGCGAGCAGAATAAGCGGAATTCCTTACTGATAACATGAACTTGCACTTACGGAAGTTATGAAAAGGACTTGGCTAATACGACGACTTACGTAGAAAGGAAGTGATGGTGACTTCCAATTTGACGTCAATTACGCATTGAGGAAAAGAGTCTTTTCCGGCATCCCAAAGAGCAAGTAACAGCGCCGTTCGTTCCGCATATGCACGGAGTTTGTGGGGGAGGAGGGTGGGAGGTGGGGTTTAGACCCAACTTTGTCCCTTTAGTGTGTTCTCTTTTATTCTGGTGCAGAAGCTTTTGGACCCTCTTTGATTGTGGTCACGCTTTGATGGCTTCCCTCTCTCTCTCTTTCTCTCTGATTTTATATAACTGAGAGTTATATAGAGGCAGTCACAGCAAAAGCAGCATTCACTACTACTATTATACTACTACACTGCTACCACCCTTCTCACCCCCTCCCTTTTTACTCCTGATGATGGGGGGGCTTGTTCGTACATTATTATTGAATTCTATGATCTGTGGGATGGGTTAGTTGAAATGGATGGATGAGCCAAGCATCTGCTCTTTCCTTGATCTACAGCTATATGAGCATGTCGAAGCTAATTGAGCTATTCAGCACTTGCAGTACTTCCTATATTTCTGTTCAACAAAGACTACGCAAAGTTATAATTACATTAAGTACAATATCTCCAATAATTCTTGCCATTCTTATATTAACATCAGGTTTAAAGTTTAATCAAATTAAACTGAATCACACTGATCAAAACAGACAAAATTATAGTTTATTTCAAATTAATACTATTACTACTACTATTATTATTTTTACTACTATTAAATAAACCAAGTTTCGTTACTTCATATAACTTTAACCGCTTTATTGCATTCTTGTTTTCGTAATTTTGACAAATAAACTCGACACAGACCTCCAGACCCGTACCCAGGATTTTTTTTCGGGGGGGGGGGGGCTTAACCCGAGAACTTGACATCCTATTTTTGTCTTATACCATCTTTCCGGCAAGGAAAGGGGGATACGAAAAAGGAGAAAAGTTATCGTGTTTTTCGAGCTCCAAAACGGTCAAACAAAACCAAAGCTCAATTTGAAATAAACTTCTCCAGTACCGTATGCTAGAAAAACGTATATTTTTCATTTGCGGAAACTTTCGATGGGGGTTTAAACCCCCCCTGGATACGGGCCTGTAGACCTCACTTGCGTTTCGGTAAATGTTTCAGGTTACAGCTGAATTTCGTCGGTGACTTACCTGAGTCGCTGTCAGAATAAGTGCGATCTGCTGAGCTCTCCATGAACGGGACACCGAAGATTGCAGCTTCCCATTCAAACTTGGCTAGCGTCTCTGTTGGCAATCTGTAATTAAAACAACAATAGTAATAATGAAATGCAATCACATGTACGACTAAAAACTTCAAACTTATCGCTTAAGACAATTGAACCGTACGCTTAAAAAAAGTTCTCGAATCCTTGAGTCCAAAAGGTAAATAAAGAAGAAGGAAATCGAAAAATCGGATGTCATTATCGCTCCTTTTGGTGTGTCTGGACGATTCTGTGTAGTGACGTCGTTACAATTGAAGGCTTTTAGAGGCATTAGCAACCCCTAGAGCGTCCGCCGTCACGTGTCGTGACGTGACGACGCTAAAGAAAAGGAATCAACACACTTTTACCTCTCTCGACGGTCCAATAGCAGTATATAGAGCATTCGGAGTGATTGCAACCACCAAAAGGGACCCAAAAATCCAGGGTGCAAGAGAACGACGAAGCGTTCAACTATATAGCAGCAAGCAAAAGCTCCCGGTAATGACCGTGAAGCCCACAATTGGCTAGATTGCGGCGAGGCAGCTTTTGCTCTCTATGTGTGCCAGGTTCAAAAACTTTTTTTGAGTATAAATGCTTCGGCGTATTTGATCTAGCCACGAAGCCTGTGGCAAGAACGCGGACAATTATTTAGCCAGTACCGATCGGCGTGAGAGAAAAGGTAATAGTCGCCCCGAATCACTTTGATGTTGCTTCTTTGCTCCCCTCCCGCCAGAAACCTTCAAAAGAAGAGAAGAACTTTGACGCGGTTCCGAGAGTTGCAGGAGGCGAAAGAATGGTTTATATAGAGCTGCATCATTAGGTGGCACTCTCGAGGAGAAGTGACAAGCGTTGTCACGACCGTAATGGTGTCATGCTTAAGAGAGCAACCATGATCCTTTTGCTTTTGGGGAAAATCCAGTTACATTATCTTAGACCTCCCTCTTTGTCAGGAACAATATGGAGATTCGGGATAAATCTCTTCACTTACTTCAATAGACTTAATACAGGAAGGCACTCCCAAGCTACTATTTACTTAATTTCCATTATTATTATTATTTTATTACTAATATTATATTTTTTTTTTATTTTTTCCCCGGTTGATCGCAGGTTCATCTTGCATAGCTTCCGTAGAATTCACGAAAGCATCTTAACAAATGGTTGATTTTCCTCATGGCAGGGGTTGAGGCTTATTAGAGTTTGAATTACGGTACTAACACCTGGAAAGTTTTTCATGATTCCTTTTGTTCGTTTTTTTCTCATTTTTTCTTCCTCTTTAAAGTCTTGTTCGTTGAGGACCATCAATGGTGTTTAGTTCAGTTGATGGAAGACAGAGACGTCTTTCTTGAATGTATGGTAGTGCCAAAAAAAGCGGAAGGAGGAGGTTAGGGGGTAATTCCGTTTAAACTCTGTTTTTTGTTCTTGGCTTGGAGGCAATTGTGGGCGAGAAGCTTTTCTGGTGGAGAAGCATGTGTTAAGATACGTGTTTGGAAGGAAGAGTCTATGTAGGCGTATATGGTTTGTGTGAAGATGGATTGCAAAGCAGGAAAAAAGTCTCTTTCTTCCTCATTCTCTCTCTTTTCGACCGTATTACCATCGCATGGGGCTTTTTTCTTTTTCAAAAGGAAGAATTGAAGGGTGTGAATGAGACGCCGGGGGTTTTGAATGTAAAGTCGCTTCGTCTTTTACCACCACTATAGCCGTGACAGCATGACAGCACTTGGCCATCATCAGCTAACCCAACGCCAAAAACCCAAAGCAGCCATCAACCCAAGTGAAGAAGATCTGAAGAAGTTTTTGGTCTTGGTCCTGCTCTTCGGAAAGTGGGATGACCATTTCCGGTCCTTTCGCACTCCCGTCAGTTTCACATTTCAAGTTTCAAGAAGAACCAAAAGCCAAAGACACTTTTTTTTCCTTTTTTTTCTTCTTCTTGTCTTTGACCAGTTTCTCACCCCGCTGCCCAGGCTGTGGTGTCGGTGCTTGTAAAAGAATTAAAAGGGGAGCTTCTGTCGTTTAAGCAGAAAACCAGCAGTGAATCTTCCATGAGTGCTTCCTTCACCTTCTTTAATGAGAAGCAGACATACGCACACCAAAAAACTTCTGGTTCTGGTTCGTTTTTGCAAACCAATTGGGCGTTGGGGGATATTTTTAGGGATTAAAGGGAGAAAGACGAGAGAGAAAGTTTTTAGGGAGAAAGACGATTAAAGAGCGCGGAGAAATTGTAATTTTCATCTAGTTTAATATAAGAGCAGATTGGGAGGATTTGGGGGATGGGGGTGGTTGTAAAAGAAGGGTGTGAAATAATGTGAAAAGTTTGAGCGGGCTATCATAGCCAGCTGACTCCCAGTGAGAGAAGATGTGATCTATGAAACTCATATGGAGAGGTTATAGGCTTCTCCGCTCTCTCTCTTCTGCTTGCAAACTTTGAGCCAGTTGCATTTATGTGAGCAGACGACCCGCTGTTGCTGCACATAGAGGGTATAGATCCGTTGTCTTAGGGTCGCAGTAAAAAAAACAAAAAAAAGCGGAGGGTTTTCGATTGGAAGGCCAATTGGTCAATTGACCTGACGAGTTTCCGTCGAAATCGAAACAAGGAAATCACGCTTGTTCAGTACTTAGCGCTAGCACGCCGTTTGTTACATTCCTGCCGAGTGGGCAAAGGTTAGGTCAACGTTATGAGAGCCGTAAGTCAAGGGTCAAGTCCAGAGGGTTAAAAAGGGGTCAAGCGCCCATATATACACACACACATGTGTTGCACATGTCTCCTTTTATATGCTGGGGCTAGTTTGACAGAATGTAAGGGTAGGCATATACACACATTACAGCTTGCGAGATCTTTTCCCCTTTTGTCCTCCCAAAGTTCCTAAAGCGAGAAACAGATAGCGTTTTTATGGGGGGTCAGAAAAAGCATCAGGATTTACCCCCAAATTGTGTGTGTCCAGGCCCAAAAGTCAGAGCAAGAGAGCTTCTACTCAACCTGTCGACTCCAGCTGACGCGAACGTTTTTCCCCCAGTCCTCCTTGAAAGCTTGTGTAACGCGGCAACAATCCCGCGAAACAAGGCACACACATGTCACCTTCACGATTAGCATCCATTCATAACCTACTTTTAAAGAGTCATGATATAGAGGCTTGCTTGAAGATAAAATAGTGCGCTATTGGGTCCCCCTTTTTCGACTTTTCTCCCCAAAAGATGTAGGAGTAGTCATACCCTATATCAAGAATGGAATGATCATTTTGCATTATCACTGAAATCGAATTTAAATTGTTTAAAAAATATCTAAAATTTCTAATACATTATTAGAAAGTTATTGTTAAATTGTTGAAAAGATCAGAAAAAAACTAGGGAAACTGGAATGAACTAAAATTATCGACATTTTTTAACGGAGAACACTACACTTGCAGAAGCGGTAAATTGAAACTTCAACTAAGTTAAATTAAACTTAATGATACTAATTATTTAACCAGCCAAAACCATTACCGAGAAGCCTTATAATAAAAAGGCACTATGGATCTTTTCAAGGATGGGCTATAATTAATCACTGGTTGATTAAGTTTGCCCTTCTGTGTGTGTTTTGCTCTCGAGAGAAGCCACTGATCTTATCAGTAGAAAAGCTTCTGTGTCAATTAGTCCGGTTAAATTTTCAACCTTGTAAACACTCGATTAGCTATATTTACAGCCCCCACACACAGGCCAAGGGTCAGCTCTGATCGAAACTTGTTGAGATGTGAAAAGCGTTGATGAGTAGAGGGCTAATCGTCTCTTATATTCATCCGAGTGCTAAAGTGTATCCTCCTCCTCCGGCCGAGCAAGTTAAATTTCCTACCGTTGCGGGGGGCAGTTGAGCCAAAGGTCATTATAGGAAATCAGTGAAGCTGACCTAAGCCTCCACTTAGCGACGGATGTGATGTGTTTAGGTTCCAGTACAATTACAATTGCGGCTTTTCTGCTTGGACGCCGTTTTCCCTCTCTAACATTGCCTATTCCGATCAGATTCCGCTTCTTTCGCACCTCCTATGTACTTTCGACTCTCTTTCTCCCCAGTTAGTCTCTCCCCGTTTCTAGCGGCGATAACGATGAGTCCATGTGGCCTGGCCGGACCTTTTGGGAGTTTTGGCATCAAGGATTTGCTGCTGGGGCCGCATTTATTGATCCTAATGCGGTATTGTCCGGAGTCGCAGATGCGGAGTACCGGTTATCTCTTGTATACTACATAGATGAACGAACGTTTTACACCCTGTACATCTTCATTGGCATTCACTGAAAAAGCGCTCGGGGATACATAACCCTACGTTTGAACGTAGTAAGCAGAAATAGAGATATGTATTATACGGTCGCTCTTCTGGCACAGCGAAAGTCTCTGGCTTCCTCGACAGGGGGTTTCCATTGCAGTGCACCAGGGTGAATCCTTAAAACCCAGGGCGCATACACACACACACATCGCAGTTTGCATGGGATGTTTTAAGAGGGAGGGGGTCAATGGCGGTGACGAACAAGAGTTCCCCCTTCTCGCTTGGTTCTTCCGCAGCGCCAGAAATTCTTGGTAAAACACATACACTTCTTTGTAACACTCCCAGCATCCCTGACTCTTGGACGTTGAAGATGCTACCCCAACCCTGCGTGGGACGCCCCGTCGAGTGACAACCTTATCCACTTCCCGTAACAATTCCCCATGGTTCATTCAAGAAAATAGGAACTTCACGATTGCTTTGCCAATTCATGCCTTCTCATTTCGCCTAGTTTCGTTTTGCAGTTTAGGCGCAAAAAACAAGGATCAATTTTAGAGTCAACGATAGGCAGAAATTTTGCAGAAAGTTGAGGGACAAAAAGGAACGCGGAAATCCATGGAAAAGCAAATGGTTTGGGGGGCTGCTAGTCGATAATAGAGGTGTCAAAAACGGTTGAGGTTATTGTCGTCGATGAAGATGTCAGTTCAGAAGCCAGTAAGGCCAATCCAGGGAGGGGGTTGCGATGTTTAAAAGAGACTTTTCGAGGAGAATGAGAAGAGGACAGAGGGATATGTCCTTTGGGACAAGGGACAAGAGCGGCGATGGAACTTTTTTTCTACTATAGGTTTCGTCCTTTTCATTGAAACTCATTCAAGATCAGTTTCGCATGGTTACCCTCACACCATCCCTTCTTTTCTTTCCCTATTGAAGGTATTGACGATGGCATGTAGTATTCCATAGTTGTACTGGTATACTGAACTGTAGAGTTCGCTGTCCCCCCTGTACCGCCTGTACGTACCCCCCTTATGTATGCCCAGGCATCCCGCCCAAAGGTGTGAGGATTTCAGGCCTGAATTGGCTGATCCCATTCCAACTCATGATCGCTGATTTCCATTCTCAAAGAAGCGCCACGGTTTTCGGGGGTTCGGGTGTTGGGCGGTTGGGGGGGGGGGGCAAGTTTACTCATTGAAAAAGTGACTGACGAAAACTATTGTCGTGTAGCTACCGCCGCTCACACCGACACACACAAGTCCCTTAGATTATAACCTATTGTACATTCTTAGCTGTCCACAACTTGTATACCTTTCTTGCCTTTTCCCAGGTGACGATGGCCCTTATATATCTATATTTTTATAGATGCAGGTCTTTACTATGCCTGTGTGTAGATCATGGTTTGGGGGGCAAATGTGAGCAATTCTGAGGGAAACGTCGCAAAATGGGAGGATTTTATGACGTGCTCCAGGTCATTTTCCTCCTAAGCTCAACTGTTGGAAGGTCTAAACGATCTCCGCTAATTGTCTCTTTCTTAACCGTCTTCTTTCCCAAAAATAGGCCACGTGTAAAACTATATATGCCCTTCAAGTTCGGCATGATAATAAATGAATCAAGTTTAAATAACCCTGAAAAGTGGGGTTGCAAAAACTTGATAGCGAGAAAGTGTCTGGAGGGAGGGAAACGTCGTCAAACGAAACTTTGATTTATTCGGCCAGTTGTTGTTTATGACCTCTTGTGTTGACTTGACAGTAGCAAAAAGTTTGGCTTGGTAGGTCTTGTTTGATTTTCCACCCGGGTTTTTGTTAGCTTAAGCTCCGGTCAAGTCAGGTCGAAGTCATCTTGCAAGCTGAGAAAAGGTTTTTCAGGAGAGGGTGATAAGATTGTAGATCTTCCAGGGGCAAGAAGAGAATAGAGAGACTTTTACTGCATATGAAGACATTTTCAACTTTTAAGAAGGATATTGTATGTGTGCGTGTGTGGGGAGTTGCTGTGTGGAGTTGGGGTTGCTGTATCGGGCTCTGTTGTAAAAGGCCCAATGATAAAATGATAGGACAAGGATTAAGACAACGGTTTGTGAAACAGTCCGCCGACTTTAGTATATCTTGAACTTTCCTGTCTGCGTCATCATTTATCCTTAAAGGAGGGGAGCCAACTGTCGGCGACAAAAGTCTCGGTAAGTCCCGAAAATGCGTTTCCTCTGATTAGCCGACACAAGGTGTCATAAAGATGGACGCGTCTTGTATGTTTTGTATGCCCAAGTTTAAGACTTTGCCGGGGCAAACACTTATATGCACTGCATACCACAAAGGAAAAGGAAGGTCCCCGAAGTAATAATACAGAGACTGATAAGCTTTTCGGGAAACGTTTCCATGTAGCGCTTCAAGTTTTAAAGTCTATATTATAACCATAAATCTTGTTTTTCAGTTCTAAAAACTTGGGCGTCATTACTTATTAGTACACGATTGGGAAAGTGGGGGGAGGGTGACGCTTGCTGTGTGTATTTTATGACTGATAATAGTTAAGTCCACCCAGAATGCTTTAGGATTTTAAGCCAAAGAAAGTTTTTTTTCAAGATTGGTATTCTCCCACTCTACCCGTCATTGGGAACGACTGCATCTCCTTTTCAATTTTATTTTTAATTTATTATTTAGAAAAAGGTGGACGATTAAAATATGTGCTCGGTTTACGTGTGGAGCCGATGATTAGAGATAGAGCTCAAATGTTTATTATTAGTGGCGGGGAAAACCTGCGGTTTAGCCACGGGATCTCGCGCTGGAAAGATAAAAAGAGAGGATGGTATATTCCCTTTTGTGGTTTCTGGGAGTCTGTAACTCTGATGAAATGTTGTCAGGAAACTGCGTAAAGAGCAAAAAGCGGGTAAAAAGCAAGCCAAAGTACCGCTATGATGGCTTCTGTTGCTTCCCTTTGCGTGAGATAAATCATATCCTGTGAACTCAAGTGGTCTGTATCTTTTACCGCCATCAACTTACATATAATTTTAGACTGTGGAATATACAGAGTCGGCGGGAGATGCGGAGAGTGTTTCGCAAAACCGTTGAACATTGCATCTCAACTGGTATTTCCACTTCCTCTTCTCTTTCTCTTCCTCCCATACTTCCGCTCTCAAACTTGCGCAGAATCTCCGAAACCTTCTTCGTTCTAAATCTAAGGCTCCGTTTACGACAAAACTGAGCTCTACCTCCTCCCAAAAAGAGAATAAGTTCGTAGGATTTAAAGGATATAAGTCTGCTATCATACTTTGAAATTTCCCGTGACACCATCCTGTTAGCGGGTTAAACACCTTTATTTTATTATTATTATTTTTTACTGACTTGTTATCATGTCATCAAAAGATGATGCTCGCGTAAACAGTCGTCAGGTCGTAAAACAACCCGCCAACGGATAAGATAAAGGAATGGAGTGGATTTGATGCGATGTATGATCTTACCGTAAATTTCAATCCAGAGCTTTTTCAACGATCAAAGGTGCGCTGACACTCCTGAATGTGGAACGATGCTAAAAATATCGCAATGTTTGGTCCCGAATCAAATTTTCCGATAGAGAAAGCGAATTTCGTTCTCAAAGTCCACAACAACGATAAATTACAATCTAAATATGCTGTAGTCACTTGTCATTCGATCCTTTTTTTTCTTGTTGTCACGTTTTTATTTTATTTTGATTTATTTTTTCGTCTCCTTGCTCCTTACTTGGGCACCATACCGGAGTGTTATGTATACAGTACTATGGTCTGGGGTTTTTAGTGGAGAGTAATCACGGCCACAGAGTTATTGCAACATACACTCACACACTCCACATTTACCCACAACTTGTGATTCGGGCTTTCGAAAGTGTTCAGGGTGGAAAGTGTGTGCACTTGTTTAGGGACAGTTTGAAACTCTCGACTTGTTGAAAGAACCAAGACTAAAGTAACTGTCCAGTCTGATGCCTGCCTGAGCGGCTACTACGACTTGCGGACTTGACTTACGGACGTTCACGGAAGGACAAGGACAGTCAAAGAGCCCTGTGCATCGGTCGGTACGGTACACGACTACACAATGCATATGCTACCAAGGATCACACAGCTCTGTGTGTCGGTTTACCCCCACTTAAGGCAAGGATTGCCCCCTCCTACCCCCTCGTGTTGTAACCCACCCTTCACACTTGTGAATGTAAAAGCCCCGGTCCAAGAAAGGAGCCCCCTCCTTTTTCCGTTAGAGGGAGACGCCTCTTTTCACCTTTTGATTTCTGTTTGGGGGAAAAACCGAGCTTTTCTGGGACGCTTCCTAACAGCAGCACAAACAGAAAACTTAAAAAAGAAAGGGGGGATATATTATAGATTGGAACTTGGGACGGCGCATTAAGATGGCTTTCTGGTTCAAAGGAAATTCTTCCCCATCAACTCCATTTTTTCCCTCCCGTTCAAACTTGGCCCGGGCCATTTGTCAGTAAGGGAAAGAAGAGGACCTCCCTCTTCTTTCGGATGGGCGGGGACAGAAGGTCCCCAAACTCCTGTCGATGCTACCCTAACCCGCCAATCATCTGCGGCAAGGCGTTGAGACTCCGCCCATGTGGTGTCTTCTACGTATGTGGATGTGTGAGAAAGAGAAAAAGGAAGAGACTGTGTGTGTGAGTGTGTCTGCATGCCCAAGACGAACGAGATGCTCCCCCCGTTTTGGGAGAGAGAAGATGTCAGGAGTGGAGTTCGGATTCGCCGCTCTGCCGATTTCTTTTTAGGACTCTTTTTTTCCTTTCAGTGCTGTTTCTTCTTGCTTTGATAGCTACTGAGCAAATACTTTGCTCGTTAATGATTTTTTTAAAGAACAAGAAAAATCTGGGTTGATCAAAAATCTCTGGCGTGGGCTTAGAAATAAACTTTGCCGCGGGATAATTTACAAGGGCTGAATGAGGTTTTTTGTTTTCTTGGAAGTTTTTTTTACCTTGAAAGAAAAGCTTCTATCTTATCGTTGATTTACGGCGCTAATATCGTTTAGAAACTTTCAAGGTAAAAGGTAGGGCTGCGTAGTTTCATTTTCTGTAGTTATGCGTTGAAGCACTGAAGTCTTTTAGAACAGTGGGTTTGTTATGAGTGTTTATTTTCAAGGGAGGACACTTCAGTCGACGACAAATGTAATCTGTATTACACGTAGTTAGCGTTAATATACATTTTGTGTATGAAACTTATCTAGCCACCTGGGAATAGTAACCTTCGAAGATTGTTAGTATAGTTCATATGTAGGAAGAGCTGTTTTGCCACTATTACACAATATTGTTCTTAAATTCTGAAGTTATTTATATTTTTAGAAATTTTTTGTTCGGATCAAGAACTAATAATAAGGAGTGCTTTTATGACGCATAATTGTCTCATTTAGTAACGAATTGTTGTATTTAGTTTGTACGCAATTTTGTACTAATACATACAAGACTTTTACTTCTTTTTTCTTGTTTTTACCTTGGTGTTTTATTTGTTATTGTCCGCTAGTATTAGCTGTGTGATTCGATTGGAAGATATTTGGCCATATTGTTAAGATATTTTCGTGATCAGAAATCAAGTATTCTTGTATAGCTGCCGTCATCATTGTGTAATATGGGTAAATTCTTAATCTAACTTTTTCTTTTCTTTTTGTTTTAAATGCTGTATGTCTTTCCCAAAAGAATTTAGTAGTAATGATCATTTATTTTATATCTTATTCTATTAGGAGTAATTATCCGGCTGATTGACGAGATTGGGACGCAATAATCTTAATCAGTTTCTTCATGTACGTTTAATATTTCCGTATTTTTATTTTTAACAGGTAAGCAGTTAACGATACTTTGCAAACTGGGTCTAGTTTACAACGTCCAGCTCTCAGCAATCGTCTTCTTAATCTTGTCGCGAGGCAGAATGTTATCCTCGCTGCTCCATCGCAGTCTGTTACACTGTGTGGGAATCATTGATTCCGGTCCTGAACTGGCTCTAACGTCCGTCTCAAAACTTTGTTTTCCTTTCTTAAAGTTTTCCTGAAGACACAGACTTCTTTCAAGAACTTTTCCTAATATGTTTTAACTTCTTTGAAGAAAAAGTTCTGCTTACTATCCAAAATGACTGAAGGTGCATTGCGCGAGATAAATCGAGTTTCTTAACGTAATACTTTGCATTACTTGAACAGCATAAAAAGCCCCCAAAAAAGGTTTATCTGAAAATGAAAGGTTTCTGGCCGACCCGACAAGGAAGCAATTTTGGGATGAGATGAATAAGTTGGGTTAATGGAGCGAAATGAGGCGTCGTTCCATGACGTCGCCACCTCTCTCTCACTCTCTCGCTCCTCTCCGGAGCACAGTGTAGCACTCTTCTCTTTTCACTTGCAGTCGTACGGTTTGAGGCCTTGTGTTCTGATATTGTCAGCCCCGTGTCGTAAATAGCGTCGTTCAGTTGCCTGTTCCATTAATAAGGCGTCTCGGTGTGCGTTGGACACGCGGCTGATGGAAAACTCGGGTCTGGGCTGCCCCCAAACTTATATGTTGCACGTTCTATGCTTTTGCCAAGGGAAAGATGTTATCAGAAGCCTCGACAGGAGGTCTTATGAAGTCCCTGACAGGCCAAGGACCAAAACACTGTTGCCTTTACAACGCCGTTTATTATGATGTTGGGGGAAGAAAATGGCGTGTTTTTATTTTTCTTCATTTTTTTTACCAACATAATTTTCTTTTCTTTTTTAAAAATGTTCTCAACACTCTTAAAGATCCTGGCATCCATTGTCCATAATTCACTTGACATTTTAGAATCACATATCGAGGAAAACAAGTCCCCGCCTTGACCGTCGTCTTTTGTTGTTTTGCACCCCCCTTCGGAAAAAGCACTTGCACATATAGATTGAACCACTCGGTCCTACCCGGTCCACTCGTAGAGATAAGATTTTGAAAGTCTAAAAGAAGAAAAAATAGCTGGCAAGGGGCTATTGTCGTCTGATGGAGAAACATTGGTGGGAATCTGACTTTGGGGACACGTTGGAATTTTTAATAGCGTTCAAAGAGTCAAGGAGCTCTGTTGGAGAACGTACGCTTTTGGTTCCTTTTTTGGTAGTAATAGCATCGGACGATTGTCCCTTTTTAAATTGAGTTGGGAGTTTACCATGTTTGCTGTTTGTATATGCCGGCATTGTAGTTAATAGCGTCTATAAAGAAGGAGCAAACTTGGTGAGATCAGGAAAGTCACAATTCTCCCCCATGCACTTGACATTAGAACTCACTCTCCAACTAGTCGGAGCTCTCTCACTGTTATGTATTATGACCCCCTCCTTCTCAACAAGTGGGGGCAAACTAAGACTCTAGAACGTGAAGAGTAAAGAGGTTCTTAGAGGCTATTTGATGAGTGTGTATGTGTATTTGTATGTGTGCGGTTGATGATGATAATCATTTTATGGGGCTTTCTTAGTAACAAAATAAGGGGGGAAAGCCGCGTGAAGATTTGTGCCATTTATACGGGACCACACAACTTCATACCAGGCTAACTTTGCAGCAGAACAGACCGAAAAATGTGAAAAGTACCCAAGTGCAAGAGAACATTTTTTTAGGGATAAATTCTCACGCCGTAGGGTGTATGCATGCTTTGTTGCCTAGGGAGGAATTAACTGGGTATAAATAAGTAAACGGAATAAAAGGGGTACAGGGAATACAGAAGAAAGGAAGCATGTAAGAGGGAGAAGTATTTTGACGTGACATGTATAAACTTTGGCTCGGCCTGGTATATAGGCAGATTGACCCTAGTCACGTGACCTGGTCATCGTTGGACAGTATTGCACAAACACGCCAGCATTTCTTTGCGGGAAAGATTCCTCGAAACTTTCTTACGCTAGTTCCTTCTAACTCTTTTCATGGTTCTGCTTTTGCAGTTGCTTTCATTGCTTCAGTTCTTCTGTCGATACATCTATCGGGAAAAATAAAAGAATAATATAAGCATGTACTAATTTTAATAGTGCAATTCTATGAGGATTTGCATTTCAGCAACGTAATTACGCCAGTACGACGCTTAAATATAAAATTAATAATAATAATAAAAGGAGGTAGGTCAATACCTGCTAGTTTGGTTTGATTGGATATCTATACATCATTTGCTTTTGGTCCCGTTAGGTGTTTTGTGTGTTATTTTATGTGTGTGCTCGAATGTGGTAACAATTCATCATCATGGAATGCTTTTTCTACCGAGGGTGTGGGGAACAAGCAAGAAAGTCCCAGTGTCCATACCTACAAGTTTCATTTATACGCCGAACTTGATGTTCTGCTTCGTCATACACACAACATATATGTAGTACATATATACACACACCTTGCTGTGTTAGATGTCGTTAGATATACGATATGGACATGTGTCAGCGGGTTATAGATGAAAGGTGGTAAGTTATGGCCGACGTTTTTACCACAAGGCTGCGGTAATAGAATGGTTCTTTTGGAAACCGAGCAAATGAAGTTCCAATATAGCCGTCGATTTATTACATATAACCCACGCACACTCACTCCACCTGTGAAACGGAAAGAAAAGGGAAAAAATAGAAAAATAAGCAGACATTGTTGCTTGTTGATCCCGGAAGCTTTCATTTGTGTCATGGAGGGCCATAAAAGTTTGTAGAGAGCTCGTTTTTGTGCACTGAGAATCGACTATTAGGATAAAGAGTATTCGCTCAGGCCCCAGATGATGAACTCGCGTGATGTTTGTTCTGTGCTGCAGAGTTCAAATGCTGTGGATAGACTTGTGGGGGGGAATAGACAGCGGGCATGCAATTTGACAGACATGGACATGTGTGACAAAGGGGACTTTGTTTTCTCACTCAATGCAACTCACCATGCAAGGAAGCATTCTTGTATTTATCCTTTTCGCATCTTTAGGCCGAGGTCACAAACGTTGGAAAAAGGGTATCAAGACAAGAAGTAGAAATTAGTCCTTTTTTCTTGAATGAAACAAAATTACAAGTTGTATTAAAAAATCGGAATGAGGAAAATGGAACCCAAAAACGGAGTGAGAAGCATCAAGTGAAAGGCAATCGATAGTCGAGAGAGATTGCGTCGCCGGATATGACCGGACTTATACGATGTGTCGCGGTGATGGTGCCAGGGCCCTATGTTTTGGGTACAAGCACAAGATTTCTATGGAGGATTTTCGGGCTAATTTATTACACCTGTCAATGCAGGATCGCATGATGAACTTTTCGTCCGAACTCTCCCTTCCCCTCTCCGTTCCTATACTTAAACTTGTCTTCCACCTTTACTGGTTGCGTTAACGCTGCCAGGCTTTTACCTTTCCAGTAAGTAGAATATAAATGTGTACATACACAGTAGTAGTGTATACTTGTTGTTTCTCCCACCTTTTGATCGGGGCTGAGGGTGATAATGGTTCTTGTGTATAGCGTAGATGCGTGTCTGTTCTATTTGGGGGTCCTTTTGCACCGTCGTCCAAAGTTTGGGTCAGCATGCAATCCCAAACCAAAAGGTCATTAAAAGACACGGGGTCACTCATTAGGACAAGACAGTTATTAATTATCTGTCCTCTTTATACTCCACATCAAAAGTGTACTATGTAATCCCCATTTTATGAAGCATGGGACATAAATTGACCCCCTTTGTTCTGACCAAAGAACTTAATCAATAGGCCTATGTACACATCAAATAATGCAAAAAAAGAAGTTCTAGTGCTCTCAGCCTGTGGCGACGACGCGAGTCCCGCGTAATATTTACGCTAAAAGTACTTATATGGTTTGATACAGATTAAAATACACCCGAAACAACAACTCTGTTAAACAGAACACAGATTTAAGATAGAAATACACTGTAGAAAGTCTTGTAATTTGACCCTTGCAATATGTACACAATGTCTACTTTTCTAAGATTTCGTAATTGTAGCGCTGTTTCATAATACTTTTTCTGTTGCTTTAGAAACATTAATAATGATTACTTCTGAATTATGTTGTGGTTTCTATTGCAAGTCCTATTGAAATCGTATCATATATTGTTATTTGTGTCAATTTCTATATCGAACTGTAATGTTCGATTTGTATTCATTTATCAACATTTCTTCGATTTCCATACGCAAAACCTTCCAAAAATGCATACAAACAAAAAACCCTTAAGTTTCACCATTTTTTAACATTAAACTGACTATCTATTCATTAAAATCTTAATATCTATTCCGTTTTCATTTTGTTTCCGTACTTTCATTCCCGCTCATCTTCAAAATTACAAAGCAAAATACAAAATACATATAAAAGGGGAAAGGTGTTTAGTGTTCTATATTTATATGACTAGGCTTGCAGAAAACGTAATTTCTGCGGTGTCTAGACTTGTCTATTTGTACCCCATAAAGTAAGGAAAAAAGTCTTTTAACATCGAATAAATGTGTAAATAAATAATGAAACCGACAATAGGCGCAAGCTTACGTTGGGATTGAAATAAAACAAATTTAAAGGGTCTTTTAGGGCATGTAAGGAAGAGAAACGCATTCGCTCAAAACACTGAAGAGTCCCAAAGTGGTAAAATTGTTCTCGAAGGGGGTAGCTGGTCTTCTTTCTAGGGGGCATCTGGGTGGTCGGGGCCTGAGATGTTACCCAAATCTTACCCTTTAGGTGAACAGTCAGACAGTTTTCAGTCCTGTATGTTATCCAGAAACTGTGTTGCAAAAGGTCTGGATGAGCTCCTTTTTTAAGCTTTTTTTGGTGGCATAAAAGCCGCCTTCTCCCTTTTTTATTTTGTTTTGCTTCACTTTAGGGAAAACTTAGTAGTTCCCTAAGTGCCTGAAAAGTGTCATGATGTTATTTAATTAGGCACTCTTGGGAGAAAAAACTGTCTGCTAGCGTGGGCGTTTTCCTCACTAATCCGAGTACGAAGAAATAAATAAGTAAAGAAATGGATCATGTTTTTAAGATGCAGCAGGTGCGTTTAACGAACGATGCCTTTTCATCTATGAAGCACTATACGCAACGACAACGACGACACGAGGTCTTTATAGGGTTGCGGAACTTACGCTTTAATTGGAACGTATAATTCACGTAACCCTCAGCAAGCGGCGAGGAAGATCTGGCTCTCCGGGGTCCGTCGCCGACATTAATGACCCTATGCGGGGAGTTGGGAGAGAGAGAGGACGGGAAAATGAAGGCGAAATGCCGGCATGGTGTGACTTAGCTAGTCTGAACCCAAACTTTAACGAAGATAACTCATAGAGAACCCTTCCAATATCTTTGCATATTACACGTCGTGTAGTTAGCTCGCGTTCATATCACGGCCATGGCAGGTCACACATCAGCCCATTTGACACAGTATAAATAAAGAGAAGAGAACATATGAAGTCGCAAGCTCTGGGAAAAATTAAAAGTTTCTAGTTCAGTAGAATCGTTCCATCGAATTATTTATAACTGTGAATTATGTATGACTCGCTGGAATTGCAAATTTCTTAGTTTGCAAACATAACATCTACCATGTTTTCCTATAATGAGCTAGATTCAACGCGTTTAAAAATGTTGAGAAAAACAAGAAACAAATTAATAAAACAAAATTGGTTGGTTGGTTTTATCCCGATTCACATTACCGACCTTGTCCGTCAGTTGTCTATCTCAGCTTTTACTGAAATAATGATATGATGCAGCTGCATGGACAAGGCATTTTTACATCTATGAATGTGATCCTTTTAAACTTTTCGGGGGAAAAGAAAAGCGTCAATATAAAAGTAGGCTACGTCATACAGCTTTTCCCAATCCGTCCGTGTGATCCATCCATCCCGGTGTCATGAACTATGGGAGTTATAGAATCAGCCAGCAAAAGGGGAGGGGGGTGTTTTCTCAAGCTCATCCATCACTAACACCTTTTTCTTCTTTGGGTGGGTTTAATTTTTCTATTTAAATACTTAATACGGATGTCTTAACGTATCACTTAAGTTTTTGTTTTGTTTTGCATTTTCCGATTTGATATTATACAATTTTAATGAGCCATTCTAAGCAAGAGCAAGGATTTTATGAGCGACATTTTTATTTGTTAGCAGAGTGTGTATCAACACATGAACCGAATAGTTTCCATGCCAAAGATGTTTGGCATGTCTTGTTTTCAGAGGCGAAGTGGTGGTGTTAGATTCGGGATTTTGGGAGGCGTTAAGCGGTATTATGATATGCGTGTGGTAAAAGTTTGGGCTTTTGAGATTCGCTGTCTTGTATTAGGAGTTGGAATAAAGTAAAGTAGAGTACGTGACTTGGCCCTTGGATTCCTTGCTGCTAATGAGCCCAATCTCCTTTCGTATAGACTTCTTTTTCCCCGTGTTCCCGTTGTGCTGCCACTGCACTGCATCGCACGCCAAGACTTGGAAAATGGGAAATAAAAGCTCTCCAACCAGGCTATAGAGAGAAACGGTTTTCCATGACGGGGCAGCCCACGCTTTAAATTACCGAAACTATCACCAGCTTGATCCCATAAACGATGCCATGATACAGTTTCCAAGGTGTGTGTGCATGTGTGGGTATCTGGGTATATGAGCGTTGCTTTTGGGGAGGGTAAGGAAATACATTTTTGCAGGAAATGAAAAACTGGATAGGCTTTTGCTGCAAGCTCCCCGAACTGCTTCTGCAGCAGAGACATTTAGATGAGGAAAGGGGGAGATTTGAGAAGACGCTGGCCAGATTGAGTTACGCACCTGTTCGAATGGAAAGATCTGCTCCCGCATTTAATTAACATGATTAAAAAAGGAAACGAGTCGAGGAAGCTTGAACCGGAATCTTTCTTGATCTTAAGTTTTATTTCAAAATTCGCTTTTTAAGCAATGCATGCGCTGCGAGAAAAAACAAGTTCGGTAATTTTATTATTACGTCACATTGTGGCGCCTATTTTAATAATAAAATAATAATACTAACTTACTACACAACTAACTAAATAACCATACTAAGTTGTTAACCAACTATACCAACTAACCATAAAAACCAATTAGAAATAGAATTAGGTACTCCACCGACCCTAATTGTCGTGACAATGTATAAATTAAGAAAAGAAAGAGGTATAAACGGAATGGCAAATAAAAGATCCGACAATGGCACAAGCCTACGTCGGTCAATTGGCAAAAAAAATATTAAAAAAATAATAATAATAAAATATTGGAAGTGAAGTATTGGAAAATACCAAATAATAAAACATTTGATACCAATTGGAATGTTTTTTAAAAGTGAGGTTCTAAAAGCATTAGAGTTTGGAGGCACTTTACTACAAACATTTGTGAAATTATAGTAGAAATATTGGAATTGCCGTAGAACGGAATACTGTGATAATCTTTACGGCAACTCTTTGTAAAATACAAGCATTTTTGAACAAATTCGAGTTAACTTATCCTCTCTCTGGACTGGAAAAGATCTCAATTAGACCTGAGATTGTAAAGCATGATGAATGCTTTTAGTTTATATCCACCCGAAAAGGACGGGCAAAAATCTGTCTTGTGTGTGTATCCGTTATCTATGTACCCAACACGGGTTATAAGTGCACAGGGTGAACAGGTTAGGTACCCCCTATTGACCCCGGGTTAAGTTTTTACCCCTGTGGGAAACGCAAACTTTTCTCGAGAGCAAAAGAGTGAGAAAGAGAAGAGAAATATTTGGGCTGGGATAACATATTCGGAAGGGCATCTCCTATATCCCCATAGTTTTAGACTTTTTTTTGTTCTCGCTTTATGGAAAACTCCAACTTGTGTATATGTATCCCGCAGGTGCTCATATGAGGGGGAGGTGGGGTACTGTTCACACTTGTGCAAGTTAGATGAGGTCGAAATGTTATGCAGCTCCACACTAAAAGTTGAGCGAAATTGAGAAAATTTTTACAGGAAGCTATAAAGTTTTATTGTCTTTTTATAGGTCAAAACCGGCCCAGTTAAATCCTTTTGAGAAGAACGCAGATGGTGGAAAAGATATGGTGTGGGCCTTTTCGACTTTTCTCAGGTCTCCCGCAACGTGTGTGACGCGCCCACTTCATTAACATTAAGAGAGAACCACGTGGAAGTTATTGCGACAGACCTCGAGTGGGCCGTCCTCGTTGACGTTGACGAATCTCTCGACTTACCAGTTTGCCCTTTTGGGGGACAGCGGGTATATAGTTGAGAAATTAATCAATATCTAATGATCTGTGTGTTAGGGAGAGGAACTTTTCAGGTTTCTCTGCCGCTTTTCGTTGCTTCGCAGGTGTGCTGGGTGACAAGAAGCTCTGGATGCTGCGCCAGGATTCTCTCCCATTCTGTCGCCGTGCAATGTACACAGACGCCGCTTTTTCGAATAGACGGTTTCTGGTTAGCTCCCGGCTGCACAAAAGAAATAAGTTGCTGGGGGAGACAGCCTGCCGCCCTTGAGTTTGCTCCTGTATAGACACACACAACTTCAATTGTCGCCATTTCTTTTTGTGTTGTGCTAGATTGCTGTATTACTGCCAACGCATTGGATAGGCTTTAGCGGTAAAATGCCTGTAACAGGCAAAGGCTTGGGGATGGGACTTGTTGCGGTTAGAGCCCCTTATAATGTCAATTAGCTTTTATACAACTTCATTCATCCTGCTCCGCTGTGGCTATTATGAATGCCACTTCGAAGCGTCCTGGATGACGCGTAATATACAGAGGAAGCATCGCAAATGTTATTTACCTCTCAGACGTATCTCTGGCCGCATTTGTGAGGCTTTTAATTGTGGGTCGTGTGTGCCCGAGTCGACCTCAGCACAAGACAAACCGAGCAGTTTGGGAAAATAGAAAAAATCTGATTTTTAGAGAATAGAAAAAGTCGCAGAAATAAGGTAAGTTAATAAAAAATGTTTCGAATGAAAAGGAAAATGTGAACCGGGTTTTCGTTTAGTAGTACCAGGAAGATGATGGGCGTTAATTGGGCCTGTAAGACCTTATACCGTTCATCCAGAACCTTGGCCATCATCTCCAGTTACGCCTCATACCACACATCACACCCCCTACACCCCCCGAATACCGCCTTTGCAAGCATGATTTGGTGAGAAAGACAGACATGCTTGGTTTGCAGGGCATGTACATGTGTGTATGTGTGTGAGAGATGAAACATTTAAACCCAAAAGTCTAAAAAGGGGGCGGCCCATATGCCTTCTTGTGCGTCGCGGCTCAATGTTGCTATTATATGGACTCGCTGCTACGCACAGAGCGCCCCTTTGTCACCAGAGATTCCGACAGCTTGACCTTTGACCGGCCAAAAAGAGGGGTTCAATCACGCCCACCAATTACCCAATTAACCTGTGGAGCGAACTTTCGCGCGCTTGGTTTGCACCACTGTAGGGTGGATGCTGACCCCTCTCCCCCCTAATTTCCAATCTGTCAAAGAAGACGGCCTTGCAAATGAAGCGAGTATGTTAGAAGTACCCAGCCACATGTTGGAAGCTCAAAGCTTCTTTTTTCGGGAGGTGCTCAAATCTTTTCAGTTTTAACAACTTTTTTGGGCTCCCAACTGACCTCAAGATATCTATTCTTAGCGAACTTTTTTTCACTCTCCAGCAAGCAAATCTATCCTTCTCTTCTCCCCCCTGCCCCATCTCTTGTCTTGCTAACCATTGTAAATGGGATAATGACAAACAATTATGAGTTAATATAGCCTACGTAATGGGAATTCTGACTAAGAAACGGACAATTTGGCATTTAAATTTCTTCTCCCTCGATCCTTGGCCGGTTTCATCTCCCTAATCTTGCATACTCAGAATATAACACTGACATGACAATGATTCTAGTACGTGAGTATTGGTAGTGTTGAACATAGGAGTGCTGAAAGTAGTATTTAGCAGTTGAACCCATGACGTTGGACCGAAATCACTATACGCAAACACAATTCAGTGAAGCGCTAATGTAAAATACATTTGGCAGACATGTCTCTCTCTCGCAACAGTAATATATACATAACGCAGGACCTCAAATCTCTGTTTGCTCTTTGACCAGCACTCGCATTCCTAACCATATGAGTTAATTCTGAGTAATTTACAATAAATATATGTAACATTTGTTGTCCTTTGTAATTACAACGCCGTTCACAGTATCTTACTTGGAATTTCACAAATTACAAAGTACTGTAAAGTGTTATCTCTAAGTTAATTTCTTATACTGTGAATAATAAATCATATCTAATAAGAAATAATAATCAAATATCGTCAATTGACGAAAAAAATTTTGACGTATTTTTTAGTACATTTTAGGTATTATGTAATAAAACTATACATGAATGTAACCACCATTACTACATAATTAGTTCTACAAAAATATTGACGAATACATATTATATTAAATAATAAGACAATGCAACTAACTGGAAACGAGACAATAATAACTCTGACCACAAATATGGGGAAAAAATCCTGCGTGCAGCACGCTTTTTATTCATTACTTTTCCATTAGTCACGTGAGCCAAAGGATCTCACTCTCTCTGTTTCTCTCTCGACCTTAAATCAACAACGTTTCGCGTCGTAAAAAAAATTGGTTGACCCAGCCAAAGCAAACTTGGGAACACAAGAGCCTATACAAAACAGAAAATCCTATTAGAACGGGCGTATGTCTCTTTATGTATTCTATATACGCTTCTATATCTTTTCCTATAAACTTTTCTGTTCGTACCTGGGCTGGTTTCCGTAACGTAACTTTTTCACGGAGGGAGTGAATGGGAGTGAGGAAGGCGTTTTGTCACATAGAGAGAGATATACCTTTTTTTATAGTGGGTTGAATCCCCTCCCAACGATCCTAGTCCGAAAATACCCCCCCCCATTTTTCCTTGTGCAAATAGAGCAATACTGTCCATGTCCGTGCGCTTGTCTGCTGAATTGCTTGCTGTCTTGCGAAGCTCTATTGTGTATTGTGGCCGTGCCTGGTACTTTTTCTATTCTCCGGGGTTGCAACTCTATATAACATATTGCCATTGCACCCTCTTTGGCTGCTCTCGCCGCCGCCAACATACATACATCACCCGCCACGATACTTACACTGTCCAACACGCCCCCCTATAAAAATCAGCCCCCCCTTTTTAATAAGAGAAGAAAGGGAGAGGGAGGCTCATCATGGTTATGCTGATTTCCCGCTATCGAAAAGAAGACAGAAGAAAACCTTTTCCTAAACCACCCCAAATACAAAATCCCCCCCCCCCAATATATATAAAAAAGGGGCAAAAAATCAAAGGGTATGTATAAAAGGCCAGAGCCCAAAAGGGATATGGGGTTTGAAGGGGCGTGGCGAATGTCAGTTTACTACAAGTCTCGCGCCGTTGAACTGTTTCGGGATACCATTTCTTTTTGCTATGAAGCAGCTATAAGCAATATAATGTTAATGCGTTCTAACCCTTTTTCGTGTCTTCTTTTGTGTCATATATATAGCCCCCTCCGCCCAAAGGGGTGATACAAAAAACTCTGTACGTATAACTATAAGCCAGCCGGACGTGTTTTTGTGGCCCAAGCTCAGTTATCGGGTTAAAAAGGCAGCTGTGGCGCTCATCGGAAAAACAGATTGACTTTTTGACCTCGGCGCATAATCGGAAGCTTGCGCGAGGCTCCCTACCACTAACTATTGTGGTGATGTCAAGATACCACACGAGCGCGCACCGCAACCGATGATTCTATCAGCTCTGAATCCTTTTTTGGGGGGTCCCTGGAAGGTGGTTTAATATAATGCGTAAAATACTTATAGGGACGAACAAAACATCGCCGATCAATGATGTCAAGTTCTCACCTTCTTTTGAACCTTAAAGAAAAATAAAAAATCGGCTGCTGTAGTTTGGTATGATTATATCCTCTCCCAGTTCACTTTTTAGAGCGTCCACCCTCCTCCTAAAAGGAACTAGGGGTTGAAAATCAACACTGCAGGCTGCGAATCAACGATTCGGTATACCTTATCTTTCGGCTTGTTAAGCTATTTATAAGACTACATCAACTCCAAATCGATCAACTTTGGGATATGCTATGTTGTTTGTGTTGTTAGAACAGAAAACAATGCTCAACCGACAATTTATTGTGTTTTGTAGCACGCATATGAGAAGTAAAAAGATAAAAGGCTTTCGAAGGTGGGAAAATTTCAATAGCGCAACGTTGATTTACTTTCTAGGGAGTTTTTTTTATGGACCCCCTTCTCTCTTGTTTGTCCGTAACAGGCCGTGAAATGGCGAACGGATCTTCGGCTATTATGTGAAGGGCGTTATTGGTCGGAAGGGTCGAAGCTGATTACTCGGATCCTCGAGTTTATCCTTTTTCCAAAACTTTCATGCTCCCGTGTATACAGAATGTATGTGTAAACTGCTGGAGCTAGCGGAAATGAGATTTTTATAAGGAGGCTTAAGGTGTTTCTAACGTTCTTTTCAATTTTGAAACCGAAAGCTCTTTCTTTCTCTTTAGGAAGACAGTGTTTGTAACTCCCTCTAACCCGTTAGCGGAAGACCTAGACGCCCCACACTATTCGCACGTGCGGAAAAGCTTTTGGCAGACATGAGTTAATGGCTTTTCGTGTCAAGTCTTCCAGGACGAAGAAGGGAGGCCTTTTCTCATAAGAGAATTGAAAAATAACATGAAAAAGAAGGAGAAAGAAAGGAAAATGTGTGCGGGCAGAGACTGACAGTTTCACACCTTTGGTGAAGGCGCGTCGCGTGGGCGTTTTACTGGAGGTTGGGCAGGTTAACTTACAAACAAGGTGTGTATGTGTGTATATATACCTCATCCATCCCTTTTGGTTTATTTATCTGAGCCCCAGCACACTATACCGTGTTGCTACTCTATGGATCTCTCAGGTTGATCCCTTGGTGCCTTGGTGGGTTCCAGTATTTGCCCGCCTCCTGCTGGGGTGCACCCTAGGAGTCTGTGTAACTGTGTTACCTTGTCTTTTCGGGACCCCCAACCGATAAGGACACGATACAAACAGCAAGCCTGCACATACTTCCCCTGCCAAAACCACCACGGAACCTCATCCAGATCCACCCCAGTCAAATATGGGCTTTCATGATATGCGTATTTGTATGCAGAAAGACAAAGAAAATATTACGGGGGGAGAAAAAACGATGCAAGACCTCCTACCGGGTCTGTAGTACGACGTTGTTTTAACGGGTGAGGAATGACATGTACGACACATGTTTGCATATGTGTGAGACGTCCGTGTAGTGCTTATCCAAATCCGACGTATTTATCCACAGCACGATATAACTTAATTAAGGGACTATTCTTTCTTTTTTTTGGCTTTTTTAGTCCTGCGTGTGTGGGTAGCATGTGATTGTTAAAACCGGGGCTATTATGTCAGGAAGAGTGTGGAGTTAATCACGAGGTGGCGGGGAAGCATACATGATAATATCATTATTGGAGTGGGTATTGACTGTGAACATGTTTTTTCTTTCTTCTTACATAGGAAGGGAACAATTTTCTAGTACCATTTTAATAGCAAATTTCCAACAGTTTACGGTCATCTTTTCGCCAACTTTGATACGAATATAGAGTAATACTGATGAATATTTTTCTTTTCAGAAACGAGAACATAGGAAAAGGGAAATTAAAGGTATTATCTTGGCTTTTTTACAAATATTTTGTCGTGTTTCTTGAGTGTTTTGGGAGTTGGGAATTCTGTATGCGGAATTGGCGACCCTTGTCTTGATCTTGGAGTTTGGATAGAGCGTGGGATAATGAGGAGTCTGTATGCCGGACCTCGTACGCAATGACGTTTAATTTAACACCGTAGCTAATGGGCAACGATCCTCAACATCCTTTCTTTTTCGAGTTTTAAGTTTTTTCAAACCTAAAAAAGGGCTTCGGTAAAGACGAAGGTTGTCCCTCAAACTTAAGAATGGACAACGCTAACGCAAGCTTTAAGTCATTCATAATGGAGCCCCATAGCGATTACTTTAAAAAATATCTACTATATTTCCTGGTTTTTTCTTTTTTTTAACGGAGGCGTGTTATTTAGTTGGCAAAAGCAGCTAAGAGAAGACGAAGAGAGGATATATGAACACAACCATGTTGCCCCAAAGTGTCAGTGTCTACTTAGCTGTGTATATGTATATGCTCGCAGGAAGTTTGCAATGGGCCGTGAAATAGGCAGATTAACCTCTGCTAACCTTAGCTATCAACCAACCACACTTCCGTTTTCAATTGCCGCCCAACTCCCAAAATGCATTTGAGCAAGTTGTGAGAAGTCGTGGGTTCGAACCTCACAGGTGCTCAACCTCGCTAAGGTGTCATATCGACGCCTTGACCTGCTGCCCTATATGAAGAAACAAATAGGAGTTTCTAATGGGCTATTACATGTAAGAAAACAGGATTACGTGCCTCATACCTGTATTAAATAGTGTTTTTTTATTTTTCTTTGCAAGCTTAGAAAGTGATGGTTTGGGAAGAGTTGAGACATGCAGGGGAATATGGAAGTGTTTTATGCAAGCGCCATAATTTATGCCTGCGTGCGGTTCTGCGCATCCCGCAATGAAGCGCAGAAGATGCGGAGAAGACACCCGACAGTTGGGAAGACTCTTGGACGCCTTCCTGTCTTGTCTTCTATTGGCTGAAGATAATGAAGATAGCGTTGTATGTGTATGTCTCTTTTCTTTAGTTCTTGGTCGGCGTCTTCTTTCCGATGCTTACTGACACATGCGCAAGGACTGTTCATCAGAGGGAGACTTCCAAGTTCCGTATTGAAGGCAATAAGAAGTGTTTTTCTTAGCAATAACCTTATATCGATTCCCTTTCGTCGTTTCCAGAATGGTTTTCAGAGCAATACTGTCGCCTCTCCCATCTATAAGACTATGTGAGAGACGGTTGAGACTATACGTACACTTTCCAAATGCGGATTGATGCCATTATCATTTGTATCCATTCATGTAATTGTTTTCGTGGCAAATGGTTCAGCATTTCTCTTCTATATGTGAAGTACGCTCGTTTGTTATACTATAACTAACAATTGTTCCTATAATTAATATTGGTCTGTTTTTAAACTAAGTTTTTAAACTGACAAAAGCGAACTTGCAATGTTGATTAAATTCGTTAAATTCGTAACGGGAGGCTTCTTTTCCGCTTTACTATACAACACTATTTAATGTAATGCTCTAAGTTTTTATTTGAATTTGGCGGCTTATCCATGGCACTGCAGTTTATTGTTATTGATTTTTAACCAGGAGCTGGGATTCAAAATTCGTGCAGCTGTTGGGTGAGTTTGACTGTTCCGGCTTTATCTGCTGGGGACTACGAACCGATATCTGATCACTGTTTCTAATGCTTCAATATCACGCTATTGTAGCGTCATCTTTCGACGTCCCGGGAGACTGTAGACATCGGAGTTAATCCGCTACATTTTCGTTGATTAATCGCTTTGTAATTAGGTTAAGATAAGTTAGCTTTAGACAGATTAGGTTAAGTTATCAAAGATTAGGTTAGGTTAGCTTAGTTTAGCTTAGCTAAGGAAACGATCTTAGATCTACGCATACTCGGGTGCGTGCGTATAGGCGGCTGGCGAAATGGTAGATTTGTCTACACATGGAATGTCTTCCTAGCAATAATTCGAAAAGCGCGCTAGGCTTTGGCCAACGAATCAATGGCAATGGTCGACGAATTTGAGTTTTGTTTGCTACGCATCAAATCACGGCATCTGGTGCCACAGTCTACAACTTTTTACTCTGTTTAAAGCACCGACAGGGCTTTGGCAAACGTGGTTTCGACGTGGTTTCTACAGCCAGAAGAAATTTTAGTGGTCATAATTAGCAGGGCAAGTCCCTTTAGGGCAGGGTTTCTTAACCGGTGGTCCACGGACCCCTTGGGGGCCCGTCGAAAATTTTAGGGGGTCTGAAACTTGGGAAAAATCCTGAAACTTGGAGCGCTGATTTGTGCTTTTTATTCGCCTCAGTACGGCTCGAACAAGAGGCTTGTTGTGGCGGTTTTGATGGTACTTTTAGGATAGTTGTGTTTTTAAGCTAAATTTGGATAAATTTCTCCATTTGTATTATTTACGCACAGCATTCCTGTTGATTCGTAAGTATTAATTTAGCTTTGTTTTCGGACTTTGAGTGTGTTTTCAGACCCGAGTTTATTCTGTGTTATCATTTCCTGCTTCAGTTCGCATTATAAGTTTCTTTGTTATTATTTTTAGGAGACACCCTAAATTCTTCGCTTGTTCTGCAATGAAGCTGAGGTAACCACGTGACACGTGGCGTGGCACACATGGCATGCCACGTGTGAGAGTTATGTATTGAGGTAAGGTGGTTTAAAATGTATTTAATAGAATAGATAAAGGGATTAATTTTAAAGGGGTGGTGCTTTGCTACCGTGTGCTAGTTCATATAACAACTTAAGAACAACGAGTATACGCTTTACCTTAAATTTCCCTAAATTATAATAAATTTTGGTTTATTGTTAGAAATTGGACTAGGGGTGGGCTCTTTTGGAACCGGGCTCCTTTGCCAAGGTGGGTTCTTTTGGAACTGGGCTCCTTCATCCTATAGCCATGCACGTGAGCTTCTGGACGTTCGAACGTTTTTTTCGAACATTTATTTGGCTGCGTGACTAAGGATTAAGTGATTGTTATCAGTAAGTTCGAAACTTTTACATATTCATATAATCTAAAAGGCTAGTTGTTAGTAAAAGGTTAGTTTAGCAGGAAAAGCCCAAAAGTATGGATGGTGAAGGGACGCATTGTTTCGCGATTGATAGAGGCGGCACTTTTACAGACGTTAATCGTGTGTTAAGTTATTATCAGAAGACCCAACAAAACAAACTATGAAGACGCCCCTAGAGAAGGGATTCGCCGAATCTTGGAACAAATAGAGTTAAAATAGCGCATTAGGTATATATTCCTACGCATTTAATATATAAATATAATATGCAAAAATATATACTTTGTTATTTCCTAGGAAACGGGAATTCCATATCCTTCCAAAGTAGCTATAAACACTTCCAGGATCGGATG
>RJJA01000381.1:0-55149 GCA_003724045.1 Lepidurus arcticus
GCTCCGTGACTTTTTCTCCGCTCCGAAACTTGCCCAAAGGCTCTCTGGCGCGGGTCTCGGACGAAAGAAAAAATTAACCAATGGACCAATAATAACCATAATAATAACCATAATAATAATAACCAATGGATAAACTTTATGGACCAATTTTTCCAGTGTGTACTTGCAATTATGCTTCACAGATTTTATTTTTAACAGGTATCGAAATCTACAACATATATTGTTGTTATGTAAGCGAGATTCTAATTTTATAATATAGCTATTTATAATATGTGTAGCTTTGAAACTTTATATTTTGTAGCCGTGGTTTGTAGCATTGTAGCCTATTTTGTAGCGCTTGCAGCTCTGCAATTTGTCAAGGCTACACAATTTTTTGTAGCATTCGTACACCTGGAAACTGAGTTTCGAACCCCTTGTTATTTTATTAAAAAAAACTATGGGGAGAGAGGTATGTGTAACTACCAAACGCAGTGCCCAATCAAGTTGACCGTTGCTAACATTGCCATGGCCCTCTATAGACACTTTGCGCATACGACGGAATTACATCATCCATTTTGTTTTGGAAAGAAATCCAATCTCATTGTTTAGGAATCTAGGTTGTTCTACATGCATTTTTTCTTGAATAATGAAAGAACTACGTAAATGGCAACAGGCTTTATAGCAGGAGTGGGAGAACTATATTCCAAGCTTATGTTTAAAACTTTTCATATTCCGTTTAAACATGCGTATTTGTGGAGATTCCTGCGTCCGTCTACGATGCTGTAGAACTTTCTCTAAATCCTTACAGGACAATTACAATAGCTCCAATTGCGGACGCTCGTCGCAAACATTCTGCAAAGCATGTCTCGTAAGGTCCCACTTAGGTCTCCAAAGTTTGAGAAACCACGCATCATTATTTCTTGCGAGTGCTTTGGCGTGAGCGCTTTTCGCGACCAATAATAAAACTAGTAACCCTAGATGGCGGTGGCGTTTTGTTTATATTGTTTTCTGACTTGCAGGGCGTGAGTTTTTGGCATTCTAGTAGCTTTTCCGTGATTAATCTGCCTTGAATTTAGTTATCAAAGTTAAAAATGGATAATGACAACCCAGAAGGCGTTGTATTTGATGAAGACGTCATTGGCTTGGGTTACACTCGGGAACTCTTTGTTGAACGTGAAGAAGTGTTAGCATTGATCGACCAAGCCAAGACGTCAGCATTGGAATTAAATAAATCTGAAGTAGCCTTAGGTCGCTTTATAGCCATCCTTGATCAATACCAAGAGCAACCACATCTATTGGATCCCCATTTGGATGATATTCTTGGCCATATTGTTTCTGTTGTCAGAGAATATTCTGCATCTGGCGGCACACCTCAGCCTCTAGTTCTGCACCAAGTTTTTTCCTATCTCTACATTGTAGCTAAAGTGAGGAAATTTAAGGTGCTGTTGCGACACCTTCCACATGAAGTAAGCTCCCTAAATAATTTTTATAAAATTGCTTTGTTTACTTTGGCGTTTTAAACTCAGTTTTTCTTGCCAAGGTAGCGGATTTGGAGCCTCTTTTAGCGCTCTTAGAAGCCCAAGATCCTTTCGATAGGAATAAATGGGAAATCCATTATGGTCTCTTACTGTGGCTCTGTATTGTTGTCCAAATACCATTCCATTTGACGCGTTTAGACACTGGCAATATGCAAAAGCCAACCATGTCAAGGTAAAAACAATCAGCTGAACTACTAACTTGAATAACTTAAAGCTCTATTTTTTGGCATTCCAGAATCTTAGACATTTGTCGAAAGTTTCTAGAAGCTAACACAAAAGCCCAAGACATCGCCTCTTACTTAAGTGCAATCTATTTAACCCGTCCTGATGTCAAAGAAGTCCATTTGCTACCTTTTCTGCTCTGGTGCTTGCAAGTAAACTCAAAACTTACTTAAAAACATTCCTTTTATTGCTTTAAAAAGGTCTTTTTAGTACTCTGAAGTACATTTAATCAATTTTAACGTACAATTCGGCAGGTTTTGGCCAGCAATGTTGATATTAGCCGTAAAAAAGGCATTTTAATGGCCCTGGCTGGTTTGTTTAAGCATGGAAAGCGAGAAGACTTACTTCCCCATGCTTCTGTAGTCCTCCGAGGCCTCTTAGTAGTCAATTTCTCACCATCAGAGCTCTCAATCGTCCGGCGAGCTGCAGTCAAGCTTTCCCAACGCATTGGTACTCCAAAATTACTCTGAAAATTAAGATCATGAACTTATTTCTTGTTTCAGGTTTGACTTTCCTGAGAACACGACTCGCTTCATGGCGATACCAGCGAGGAAGTCGTTCGTTAGCTGTAAATCTGTATATAACTCCAGGGAACGATGCCAAACGAATGTCAAACGCTGACGATTTCCATGAAACCCAAGATGAGGAGGAAATGGACGTTCCTGAAGAAGTAGAAGAGGTCTTGGAAGACCTTTTGAACGCCTTGCGAGACAAAGATCGTCGAGTTCAGTACGAAAATCCATTGTTTTGCTTTAATTTCGTCTCATAGTCCTTAACTTCCTAACAATTATCGGTTTTGGGGTTATTTTAGATGGTCTGGAGCCAAAGGATTGGGGAGAATCACATCTCGCTTGCCCAAATCGTATGGCGATCAACTCGTAGGATGGATTTTGGACATTTTTACCCCCACCGAGTCTGATATGGCATGGCATGGAGGCTGTCTAGCGTTAGCTGAATTAGGTAGTGATTCAAGGCAAATATGTCATTGATCCTTCATTAGTTCTTTTTAATTCTTTCGTCATTAGTTTACATTTCGTTAATTAATCACTAAAACGCTTTTTTTTTACTTTCGAAAGCGCGGAGAGGTTTGCTGCTGCCTTCTCGCTTACCTGCAGTGTTCCCTGTCTTGGCCAAGTGCTTAGTTTTCGAAGAATTACGCGGAAGTTTCTCTGTGGGCGCTTGCGTTCGTGATGCGGCCTGTTATGTGGCCTGGGCGTTTGCTAGAGCGTACCAACCTTCGGTTTTACAGCCGTATGTGCAGGATTTAGCTCGATCTCTGATGTTAACCGCCGTTTTGGACCGAGAAGTACAAATTTACTCTATACTACATCGATTTTGGTCCAAATTTTGACTATTTTGAAATTATTTGTAGGTTCAATGTCGCCGAGCAGCTGCTGCAGCCTTCCAAGAGCATGTAGGCCGTCAGGGCACGTTTCCTTATGGCATAGATATCGTGACGCAAGCCGATTACTTTGCTGTAGGCATACGGAAGTACGCTTATCTGGAAATCAGCTGTTTTGTGGCGCAATACCCAGAATATCGCGAATCTCTCATTCTGCATACATTAGACACTAAAGTATCGCACTGGGATGTGAGCATCCGAGAACTTGCTGCACAAGTAAACTCAAATTTTTAATCATTAATAGATTAATAATATTAATAAAATATATTAATAATAAAATAAAAATGATAATAAAATATATTAATAAGATTAATATTTAAATAATTTAAATAGAAGAATAAGATTTAGTATAAAAGGACAAGTTTACGTTACATTTACAAGTTTAATTAAAGTTAGTGCGAATTTTTTTAGGCTCTTAATAGGTTAACAGCCTTGGATGTGGGCTTAATCACTGAGCGAGTGCTACCTCAAGTTATTAAGAACGTTTCTACGTCAGATCTGTATCTAAAGCATGGGAGTGTCCTAGCTCTTGGAGAAATTCTGCTCGCTTTATCGGAGTTATCGATTTCTGATGGTAAAAAGCAACATTTCCTGGGTAGATTCATGATTTTTACGTTAAAAACGCACCAGAATGCTTCAAATTTCTTTCTTTCTATACTTAGGGAACGATTTACTACAGCCTGTGTACCAAGTAGGGTCTCAGGTCTGTGTCGACAAGTTTTTAAGGGGTTTAGGCTCGGATATGATGAAGCAAGCCATTTCGACGTTCATAAGACAAGCGTCTATGGCTCATTTGCCCATGCCGGATGAATCATTACTAGGTTTGTGGGAATATTTGGCAGTTCTTAACGTCTCTTTCTTAGAAATTGCAAGTTTTTCATTACAATTGTTCTTTTTAGGGACTTGGCAGCGCGTTTTGGAGGAAAATCTAAGTAACGCAGACATAAACGTGCAGTCTGCTGCTGTGCAAGGCCTTTCGGCGCTCTTGACAGAGTATGGGCCTCAAATGGACCCCGTTTTGCAAGAAACAATACTGAAACGCTACGTAGCCCAGTTGAAAAGCTACCAACCAAACACGAGGTCGGGTTTTAGCTTAGCATTGGGTCAATTGCCCATTTTTTTGCTGCAGAAATCTACGCCTGCGATCATTGAGAGTCTCATCCTGTGCGGCCAGATCAGCGAACAGAGTTTGATGTGGGCCGAATCTCGCCGAGACGCTTTAAAAGCATTGTCTAGCATACTAAAGACACTTGGCAGTTATAAGCCAGTGCTAGGTAGAACCTAACGCCCAAAGTTGGAAAATTCCCCTGATTTAACGCTAATTTCTAGGAGGTGTGGATGAAAAGTATGTAAAAAACGTTTTTGAAGCTTTTCTACAAGGTTTGCAAGATTACACTATAGATAAACGTGGCGATATTGGCGCGATGGTGAGAGAAGCATCAATGGCCGGCATTCAGGTACCGTGTTACTTATAATTTCACCTTCATTTAAGGGGAAAAAAACTGAAATACCAAAAATTTTAGACTGTGGTGGAAGTGACCTGTGAGCTCAATCTAACGCACGTCTTTACCCCTAACCTGAGCCTGCGAATCATGTCAGTTTTAGCCAAACAAGCTGTAGAACCTATCCAACGAACCAGAATGCTGGCTGGACAAGTTTTTTCTAATTTATTGTATAGGTAAAACTGAATTTCTGCTTCACGAATCTACTCTAAAGTGATGGATTATACAACTAACTGGTACTAATTTAATTATTTTTATGTAGTCAACCTCCTCTACCCAACATTCCGGACCGAGAGAAAGTCCAGAGCTTATTTCCGGAAGGTGAATGGCAAACCTTGAACTGGGGATCTGAGAAGGAGACTTTCCCAAGATTTGTGCAACTATTGTCATACCCTAATTACCTCCCCACGGTCCTTTTAGGCTTCGTAACCACAGTTGGAGGCCTAACTGAAAGTTTGGTATGGAATTTGGGAAATTTTTTAACCTTTCTTTCAATAAATATTCGCTCGTTTCTCTTGTTGGAACAGGTTAGGAATGCTGGAGCTCCCTTGTGGGATTATCTGCGATCGTTGCGAGCCCAAGGTCCTCTTTTAGAAGATTTTTGTCAGAATGTGTTGAGCTTATGGGAGAGAAACTTGGCAGACCGGAGGATTGTTCCACTGTTGGTGCAGTTTCTGCAGCAATTCCTAGCCTCGGGCATTTCTGATGATGTTTTGGAGTCGAATGAGGCTTTTGGTGGGAATTTGCTCCGGATTATGAAAGCGGAAGCTGTGACTGGCGCACCGCTTAAAGTAGTTCTCTCATACATCGATTTGTACTGCCAATTGCTTCATGCTACGAAAGAAACAGCCACCAAAGCTTTAACTCAGCTGTCTATTTTGCTCTGCTACAAATACCCGCGCGTTCGCAACGCTACCGCGTCGAAACTTTACGAAGCTCTCATTACATACTCGGATAAAAGTCTGGTGCCAGAGGAGCAACTGGAAGCTGTTTTAAATTTGTTGAGCGAAACGTCTTGGGACGAAGATGTGGAGAAGATTCGGCCGATACGCAATGAATTATGTCAATTAATGAACATCCCAGCACCGATTCGAGTTAAGAAGTAGAACTTGAATTGAGATGTATTTACTTTCGCTTTACGTGATCAACACATAGCATTACAAAAACTACAACTAAAAAATACAAATGAAAACTACTACAATTGTTTTTTCTGGATGTTTTGCCACATTTTGTAACCGCTTTCTATGGCCGACATGACGTTACGAGCGTCGAAATCAAAGCCTCTGCTTGAGCGCGAAGAAATCTCGTTGTCGAAAGTAGGAGAATCAGGTGAAGGGGAAGTGAATGGATTGAAACGATCCAAACCGGGCAATTGACCCATCCACCAGGAAGATCCGATTCCTCCGAGAAGGCCGAGGATCAGGGCGATAAAAGGAGCGAAGAATGCTTGAGCCAGCAAGGCCAAAGCGGCCGGGGCACCCATACTACTCATCAAAGGGATGAGGGTAGTTAAAGAACGTTTGGTGATGGAATGGGAACTAGGGTTCTCCTCGGATTTAGGAGTTGGAAGAAGATGGGGTTCTTCATCGGTTTTAGCGTCCTTCGTAGCAAGTGGAAGAGCAGAAATGTCAGCTTTTGGAGTGAGTGTGGGCTTTCTAACGGTTGTTTCGTCGTGCGCTACGGGGATAACTCTCGAAACTGCAGGAACTACGGCGGCTCCAGAGGCTTTAAGTGCAGGATCTAAGGGGACGACGGTTGGATTTGCACGGGCTTCAGAGTCTTGTAGAGATTTTGGGTCTAAAGTTTTTCGGTCTGCTGGGGCATCGGAGTGGTTTCCTTCGTGAATTTTATCGTCTTTGTCGGACTTAATTTCGTCTTCCGTGTCAACTACATTGCGAGCTAAGCGAGTTCTGGGAGTTGTGGTATTGCGGACAACGTTGAATATGTTCGGAATTCTGCGACGCGTAGTCGAAGCAAGAGGAGCTATAGTAGTTGATGTTGAAGTTGAACTTGTGGTGGTAGTAGCAATAGTATCTGGCAAAGCTGTTGCAGTCGTAATGGTATTGCGAGCTTCGACGACTTTTGGGGAATCAAGTTTGGGAGTTTCGGTTGCAATGGTAGTTGAATTCCTGGAGAAGAAACCTTTGGGGCGAACGGTGGCGGAGTCTGCGCAGCTGCATGCTAAGAACAGGAAGAAGATGGCGTTCAGGGTGTATGACTTCATCTAAATAAGCAAAAAAATAAAAATAAGGAAATATTATTAGTTGAAGTACGACTTCTTTACAAGTCAAGCTTACTTTTGCAGGGGAAGAATATCAACTAATCGTTACCGGTTCCGAAGCAGGCCGTTTAAATAGTTTCGGAAGGTCCGGGAGATTAAGACCTTTCACTCAAACCACTTTTACTTTGCAATTAGGTATTAGAATTTTGAAGGCTAATTGAAAGTTTGTTACCGGGCTTAATCCCCGATATTGAAAAGTAAAAAGAAAGTTGTGGAGGCATTAAAAATATTCCCGTTTGATTCATTATGCAGTACTTTATTTTTGTAAGTGGAATCTGGAATGTGCACAAAAGACAGTATACTGGCAAACATAAATTATAGTTAATTGCATAATGTTGCGTAGTTCAAGAAACTTGATTTTGATTGGTGTGATTTTATTGACTTTTTAGGTTTTTAGGAACGTAATTATGGCCAAAGCTTCATAATGTTTCCGATTATTTTGCTCATAATTTTGATTCTGGCGCGTTTCGATTGTTATTGGCTTTGGTCTTTCATTACGTTCTGCTAGGTGGCTACGATGATTTTGTGCGGGTAAATATTCTTCTAAGATGTAATAAATGTATATAAATGTTCTAATCAAATATAAACTCTTCCAGAAGGATAGAAGGTCGTTGTTTTGAACAATATGGGACACTCTGAAACAAAATGGCAAGAAAGGTTTGGCTTCTCCAGCGTTTTGCATTCCTAATTGGGTGCTTTTTGATTATTCGCTGGCTTATCCTCTACCTTCCACAAACTCCGACCGTCATCAGCATATCATACAACATGCATTCCAGAGATTCTAATAACAATGCCAAGCCAAATTCGTCAGATTTCAGGAAACCCATGTTGCCACTCATCGCAAGGTAAATTGCAGTTCTTGTTAAATCCCATAACATATCTAAGCAGCAATGTGTGTTATGTCTCTTGTAAAGTTCCAAGACTCCTGCTTCTTCCCAAAGAATCACCATATCCGCTGTGGCATGTGGCGATAGAGCCAACGAAACCTTGATAATGATGAAATCCGCCCTATTACTTTCAAAAATGTCCCTCGATTTCGTAGTTTTTTGCGACGAAGAAGCCACACTTATCCTTCAAGAAGAAGTATGGGACTTCTTATAGTATTAAAGCTCATAAATCTAAAGTATATAATGTGTTTTTTGTTCCTCTAGTTTAGTAAATGGCCTTCTGATTCTCAGAAAAGGTCGCGTCTCATAATTCGTCCCATTACTTTCCCCAGCCAGGGTCAGAAAGGTGAATGGAAGAAGTTATTCAAGCCGTGTGCATCACAACGACTTTTCCTTCCAGTAATTCTGTTGCTTTTTGCCTTAAATTAAATACGTAATTTATAAATCAACTCATTCTCTTGTTTGAATGTAGTCGTTGCTTACTGAAGTGGACGCCTTACTGTACGTGGACACTGATACTCTATTTCTGTCGCCTCCTGAACAAATTTGGCGCCACTTTTCACTCATGAATAAAGTTCAGATGGCAGCCTTAGCGCCAGAACATGAAGATCCTGCTACAGGCTGGTACAATCGCTTTGCCAGACATCCATACTTCCAGCCATTAGGTAAAGTATCCATTTTAATGTCTTAATCTTCAAAATTAATGTCTTACAAAATGAGAAAATCTTGGTTCTGAAAATTTGTGATATATAAGTAAATTATATGTGATGAATGTATTGTATTTTTGCAGGCCTCAACTCTGGAGTTATGCTAATGAATCTGACGCGCATGCGTGCGTTTAACTGGCAAGAATATATTCAGCCAATTTATCAAGAATATAAGCTTAAGATCACTTGGGGTGATCAAGATATCATCAATATCATATTCCATTTCCATCCAGGTAAATTCGCAGTTTGTTTTGAGATGTCCGAAGTAAAATATTTGTCTGTTTGCAGAGACAGTGTATGTTTATCCTTGTTCATATAATTACCGTCCTGACCATTGTATGTATATGAGCGTGTGCAAAGCAGCGGAAGAAGAAGGCATTTACGTGTTGCATGGCAATCGACGGAGTTTCCATAATTCCAAACAGCCCACTTTCCGTGTTGTTTATAAGGTTTTCCGTGACGTAAGGCTCAAATTTATTGAATCTTGAAGAAGCTTGAAGACAAGCCTAATAATTCTTATTTATTTATTGCGATATAGTTCACGTTGGCGGAAAAGGGGTCCATAAAGGTTAGATTGTTGGAAGAACTGACGAAAGCGTTGGAATCTACTTCCAGTACAAACTGTGGTAAAGTTAGGCATCTAATTTACAAGCGAATCGAGCAGATTGAAGAAGAGTAAAGTTATAGATGTTCATATCTTGAGGCAATCTCTTCCATCTCCTTTAAATCATACTAGTCGTAGTAGCGGCGCCATTTTATCATTGTTCTTAAACTTTTAAATACATTAGTTTTATTCGGATTATTTCATTCTCCTGTGATCATATGATATAGTTATGAAACATTTTCAGCCTTTTTTGGGGAGTAGTTCGGTGAAAATTGCGTAATTTTTTTAATTTCCCGCCTTAAAATCGCGCCCGACTTTGGAAAGTATCGTAATTGCTGCTGACTCGGCAACGATACACTCCAATATCGATTTTTGTGTCAGTTGAGGATTTGGCACTTTTGAGGAAAGAAAAGCGGAAATTGTCCGTAATAAAGTGAAAATATGACTTCAATGGAGGTAAGATTCCAGATATAATATCTCGGATCTATGTACAATAATATTGTCGCTTTTAGTTGAAGATTGTCAGTGCAAGAGGCTCGAAACCGGTAGCTACTCTCAAGGTAACTTGCTTTATTTTAATTTTTATTCGTTGTCTCCATTGGCATTGTATTCGAAATTCGTAGTCTCAAACCAGTCTTTTTTCTACGAAGGTGTCTCCATCCACTACGATCAAAGAACTGAAAGGAGAGATTCGTGATCTGAAACCGCACCTGCATTTCGAACGCCAAGAACTCCGCTTGGAGCCCCGAGGCAAACCGGTAGAAGAATCCAAAACTGTGGAAAACTTGGGACTCAAACCAGACCAAGTTCTGTACTTTAAAGTAATTCTCTATCTCCTTCCTCAACGTAGATTAATAGGAGCTTTCTATAGGATCTAGGACCACAAATCGGCTGGAAAACGGTTTTCTTAGCTGAATACGCGGGTCCTTTAGCCATCTATCTCTGGATTTATCAAAGACCGTGGCTTTTTTACGGAAATATTACTACGAAATCAGTAGCTCCTGTCGTTCAGTAAGGTTTTCCGCTGTTTCGGATCGAAACTCTAATTAAAATCTATCTTTGTAGCATTGCTGCAGCATGTTGGTCCATCCATTACGCCAAACGAATCTTAGAAACGATCTTCGTCCACCGATTCTCGCACGCAACAATGCCCTTAAGCAACTTGTGGCGTAACTGTGGCTATTATTGGCTGTTCGCTGCTTACGTGTCGTATCACGTCAATCATCCGTTGTTCACTGCCCCATGCCAAATGCAGTCGTACATCGCCCTAGGCGTTTGGACGGTAAATTAGTCTGATTTTTCTTTAAGAATATAAGCTATTTAATTATTCTTAATTTCCCTTATGTTTAAATTTTTTTTAAGCTTTGCGAAATTGGAAACTTTAGCATTCATTGGAGATTGCGTAACTTACGCCCTCCCGGTAGCAAAGAACGCAAAATCCCTCTTCCCACTGCCGATCCCTTTACGAGTCTATTTAGTTTAGTCTCTTGCCCTAATTACACGTACGAAGTTGGCGGTTGGTTGGCGTTTTCGGTCATGACTCAGTGCATTCCAGGTATGAGTACTCCTTTTAACAAAGGGGGGAAAAACCATACAAATACTAATGACTTTTGTTTATTTTAGCTGGACTATTTGCGTTGGCGGGCTTTTACCAGATGACGGTCTGGGCATTAGGCAAACACCGTGCCTACAAGAAAGATTTCCCCAACTATCCCAGTGGACGGAAAGCTATTATTCCTTTTGTGCTCTAAAATAAAGAACGAATTTATTGTGCTGGGATAGACTCAGTTTTTGGTTTGCTCAAGGGTTAAGGGACTTTTATTATCGTTTTTATTTACGTTATAATATTAACACGTTAAGTACCCGTAATACATCACTTTACAACTAGAATGAATGCCTTGTCAACTATTTTTTACTTCAAAATATCAAATTAAATTTAGGTAAAATGCAAGATTTTAATTTCGCCGAGTAGTTATCCAATCAAATAGTTATCTAACCCCGCTGATAGCAAACTTAAGTACAATATTCTTAAGTTCAATATTTATTCTTAATGTTCATTCTTCATAATAAATGTTTATTCTTAATGTTCATTCTTCATAATAAATTTTTATTCTTAATGTTAATTGTTCAATACTTACAATATTACTTACAATAAGTACAATATTCTTTACTTAAATACAGCACCTAGTTCAAACAATAACGGAAAACTCTGAGTATTTGAACTTCGCGCCTTTGGGGACTTGAACCATCTGCCCTTGGTACCGATTAGCGCTGTAGCCAGTAATCAAAATGGATGTTCTGCAGTTTGGGGTAGTGTGTGTTATTTTGATCCGTTTTTAGTGCATTTCTTGCCCTGTTTCTCGCCCCTAGACTCTCCGTATTAGTCGGTTAAATGCCGGCCGGCTTTACCGCATTATTATCCAGCTTTAAATACGTTTAGGAGACAATCAAGTTCCTGGTTGCTGGTTTGCAATTTGACACCTTGCAAAAGCCACAAGGCGAAAAAGCAGCTCCGACTTGTTCTTGTGTAAGGATGGAAGCTTGTTTCTGTTAATCCAAACCACAGCAAGGAAGGATCTTATGGCCCAGCAGCAATCACAGCATGAGAAAAGTGTCCAAGTCGAAAGCCAGTGAATATTCTGGACCTTCTGCCTCGGCAGCTGAGCGTTTAGCAGATTATCGCGGAGAGAGTGGACCTGCCAGCATCTCTGGAACTTCATTTCTGCCAGGTTGTTCCTTTATTTCCATCTAAATAAATTACACTCATTCTAACTCAATATGATCACAGGTTCTAATCCAACCTCGCCCGAAAACGAATCCCAGTCAGTACAAGATATGCCCGAAGTAATGGAAGGTTCTGCAGGATCTTCCAAAGACAATAGCAAGGTAAAAAGTCTCTCCATACTCCAACTTGAGGATACAGTTTTACATAAAAAAGTTAACTAGAAGTTATTTTTTTATTTTATCCTTTTAATAGAGACACTATATGCTGTTCATTAGTTTAGCTTTGTATTGTGTTTTTCGCTGATTTTTTTCCAGGCTGCTTTGGCAAAACAGGGTCAAGGTCCCATTCAACCTCGGGTCATTGTAAGTTTTTCCAGGGCTGTGCCAGCAAAAAAAAAGAAAAAAAAAGAATTTCCCTTATTTTTTGTTCCAAAACCCTTTATTTCACACTTCGATTAGTTCGACAAAAAGATCTTAACCCGATCCAGTTCCACCTTCGTACTTGGTGAACTTTTAACCATTTTCCCAATGATTTATTATTATTTTTAATTCGAAAGCAAAAAAAACTTGAAAACTTTACCACAAATTCACCTAAACAGCACAAATATGGCATGCGCCAAGTGAACAGTAATGTAGTAACGAAACAGCATGGGCCCTGCAGTAGATTTCAGTGGATTGATCATTAAACGCACGTTTCTTTAGCCCTTTTCGAGGTTCTGGACGAGTCTGAATAAATAAACAAGGGTTCTTTTCCCAATTTTTAAGGAGAAGAAACTGTCTTCTGGATCCTTGGGCGGTGGGGATGGAGCCCGACCGAAAGTTGTCACTGTTAAACACCCCGAGTCGAATAAACCCAAACCTACGGTTAAGAAGAACAAGCCAATTCAAGCCGATTTGGTAAACATTTTATTTTGTTATTTTTCAATTAAAATTTTTAGGATTCGTTCATTAATAAATTAATACTTCATGATTTATTTAGGATATTTCAAAGGAGTTCTCTCGTTGTAAGGAAGAAGGAGCTAAACGCTTGGATTTGAGTAAATCGAGTGTAAGTTTGAAGAATTTGTACATGTTTCTAAAATAAGAAGAAAACATTTAGAACATTTGTTTGTATTTGTATTAGGTCACCTTACTACCGCCAGCAGTGAAGGATTTGACCCATTTGGTCGAGTTTTACTTGTATGGCAACAAGTTAGCGCTGTTACCAGCTGAGATTGGATGTTTAGTCAACTTGCAGACCTTGGCACTGAGCGAGAATTCGCTTACTTCGCTGCCGGACACTTTGGCTCATCTCAAGTCGCTCCGAGTTTTGGATTTGAGACACAACAAGTTAAACGAGGTATGCTATATGCCACCTATAACCTTTTCACCGTATTCTGGTTAGAAATGGCGGAAATTGGGAAAGAATTCTAAGAAAAGATTATTTTTTAAAAATAAATATAATGTTAATTATCGTTATCTTTTCGCAGATTCCGGATGTGGTGTACAAGTTACAATCTTTGACCACACTTTTCTTGCGGTTTAATCGCATTCGCGTGGTAGGAGACGAAATACGAAATTTACACGTAAATAACCACATTCACAACTAGATTTACAAAATCTTTGCTGAAGGAAAATGGATTTATTTTATTTCTTATTTTTCTTACATAGAGTTTGACCATGTTGAGTCTGCGGGAGAATAAGATCCGCGAATTGCCAGCCGCTATTGGCAAACTGACCAATCTAATCACCTTTGACGTCTCGCATAATCATTTGGAGCATTTGCCCGAGGCTATTGGCCATTGCGTGCAATTATCTTCACTGGATTTGCAACATAACGAGCTTTTAGATATCCCTTCATCGATAGGCAATCTGCAAAATTTAACTAGGTTGGGATTAAGGTAAAAGAAAAAAATGCAAAAATTTCTCTTTTTTCACCAAATTTTATTGAATAAAAAACTAAAAAATAAGAATACACAAAAATTTAGATAATAAGAGCTTTGAATTGGAAGATCAAGTTGAAAATAATGATATTTCACTTTAGATATAACCGGTTAACGAGCGTTCCTAAGTCGTTGGCTAACTGCGTTCACATGGACGAGTTTAACGTGGAAGGCAATGCCATCAGCAGTTTGCCGGATGGCTTATTGTCGAGTCTTAGTCATTTGACGTCCATCACGCTCTCCAGGAACGCCTTTACTTCCTATCCGTCGGGTGGGCCATCCCAATTCATTAACGTGTACTCAATTAACTTGGAGCACAATCAAGTGGACAAGATTCCTTATGGTATTTTCTCTCGTGCCAAGAATTTGGCCAAATTGAACATGAAAGAGAACCAGTTGACCTCGTTGCCTTTGGGTACGTTTACGTTTTTTCTTTTCATATATAAAAAAAGATTAATTGTGTTTTTTTAAACTTTGACAGATATTGGAACGTGGGTTAATATGGTGGAATTGAACTTAGGAACTAATCAATTGACGAAGATACCTGACGACATTTCCCTTTTAAACTCCCTGGAAGTTTTAATCTTATCCAATAATAACTTAAAGGTAATAGCTTAACTAACGTAATCTCTACTTGACAAAGCTTAAAATTAAAGTGAAAGATTGGAAATTTTTAAAGTTTTGAGATTTTTAAATTAGGTTTTTAAAGTAAAAGATTAGGGATGCTTGTTTTGTAATTCGTCTAGTATTTTTAAGTAAAAATTATTATTTAATAAATTTTTTTAGCGTATTCCCAATACGATTGGGAATTTACGCAAGTTAAGGATCTTGGATTTGGAAGAGAACAAGCTGGAAGCCTTGCCGAATGAGATTGGCTTTTTGCGCGAACTGCAGAAACTCATTGTACAGTCCAATCAATTAGCTTCCTTGCCCAGAGCTATAGGGTAAGAGTTGGTTCTTATATTTGATTAAAAAGAAAGAAAACTTTTTTTTTGGCTAGGCATTTGACCAGTTTGACCTACTTGAGTGTGGGCGAGAACAACTTGACCTATCTGCCAGAAGAAATTGGGACGCTAGACACCCTTGAATCCCTTTACATCAATGACAACCTCAATTTGCACAGTTTACCCTTCGAGTTAGCTCTGTGTTCCAGTCTGCAGATCATGAGCATCGAAAACTGTCCTTTGTCCCAAATCCCGTCCGAGATTGTGGCTGGAGGACCATCCCTTGTTATACAGGTAAACAAACAGAGAAAAAAATGAGAAAACAAAATTTTTCAAATATTGGTACCCTGAAAGAGCTTCCAAACCTAAACAAACGTTGACTTATTGATAGTTTAAAGAGAGTTAACATTAATTTAGGTTCTCATATTTTGTCTAACAAATCTATTTTGCATGAAACTCAAGTATAACTAGAGTGATTGGCTAATCACGATAATTAAAATGAACTAAGTTGTGACCTTAATTCAGAATCTGTCGCCCAAGGCTTTGAAGACTCTTCCCAACGGCTAATGTTATGAAACTTTTTGTTTGTTTACGTTTTTAAGCGTAATTAATGTATTCTTAATTGCCAGTAAGTTGGTTTATGAGGTTCTTGTTATGATATGTATCTGTTTGTCATATTAAGAGGTTAGGAGTAGCAAGTGTACGTTGTTTTAGGGTTTTTCATTTGTTTGTATTTTGGAACCTTTTGGGAGTATTTGTCTAAAATATGATTTGTGTTTGCAGTTCCTGAAGATGCAAGGGCCCTATCGTTCGATGTGATGCATTGGACCGTGATAGTATTCGGTTGGAAAACTTGGATGAAAAGCTTAGCGACAGCAAATATGACACACCTACTAACTAACTGCGTCCCTTTTTTCGGCCATAACTGTGCACCTTATGATTCAGCCAGAAAATTTTCATCCCTGCTTCAGTTCCGAACCTTTTCCTCCTGTGCCAAGAAAGGAAAAATCCAAGCAAACCAAAACGAAGAAGAGAAAATGACAGTTAGAAACACGTCAGCAGCAAAAATAATAGCGGAATGTTGTAGGGGCTGGTTCAAAACAACTGAGGATTTTTTCGCGCCTGTTGAATGTTCATCGATGTTTTCTATTCGTGTATTTGCAACCAACTTTTCAGTTTTCCCACCTTTTCTTGGGTTTCCCGTCCTTGCCATTTTTACACTTGAACAGAATCGGAATGAAAAGTTAAAAACTGGTGCAGTTTTTGTACGGTTGCAACCAAAAACGAACAACGTTAAATGGGAAAAGACGTTGAGCCCAGAACATTTTTTGAAGGATCTCAGCTGCTTGAGAAGAAGAACATGTTACGACAAGATTAGGAAGAAGAGGATATTTTACAGTTTTCTTCGTCTCCCTCTTTCCCTACCCACCCTCTCTAAATAACAAGAGCTACGCTGAGCTCCTTGCTTTGCTCAAACCATTTCCCCGCCCCATTTTTGAAACTGTTTGAATTTGAATCTTCTTCCCTGTCCCCCCAAACCTATGCCTCTTTAAAATTGGCTGACGAACGAAAACTTTGTCCGTTGGAGTGATTTCCCGCGCTTTATTTCCCTCCAAACAATGTTTTCCAGTGCGTTTCCCAAGTTGACCACCAGATGAGTTTTCCCGCGCGATTTTATAAAATGATCGTTGAGGTTTGGCAATGGACTATGGAAGTAACGGGAAACTAAGTCTGAACTTGACCGAAAGTTTTGCTGAGTGCCATGTTTATGGAAATTAAGAAAGATGTCCTTTTCAGTCCAAAGTGTGAGACAGTGTTTATTTTACATTCTGGTCTAACGCACAACGGCTAAAAGAAAACAAAAACAGCTGGATTTGTTGCGTCCTGACTTTGGGGATTTAAAGATTACCAAAATGATTGTGGTGCTGGCGAAAAGAGACACAAAAGGAAAAGAAATCCACCCCAACACGTATATATAAATATATACTCCCACAAAAATCCACACTCCACACGAAGTTAAGGGGCCCCTTCTTTATGTTTCATTGCCTTTTTATTTTTTTAAGTATTAAGTTTGTTTAAAGTGCCGGATAAATCTTTTGAATCCAGTGGGGAAAACATTTCAAATTTACTCCACGTCCCTCCTCCCACGATTTGATGTCTAGACCTGGAAACGAAACTCCAAAATGCGTGTCAGTTTAAACTCTCAACCAAAATTCCCAGATTTCCCGCCCGTTTTGACTGTTTTCTTCCCTCCTCCTGCAACAGTGAATATTTTTTTCCCTTTCAGTGTTATCTTTTTTATGTTCCACGAAAACTGGCCTTGACTGCCTTTGTTTTTCGTCTTTTCCCAGGATGTGGATCTGGTCTTATGAAAACAAAAAATCCATGTATTTGACGTCCACAAAGAAAAGACAAAAAAATTGCTTGCAGTACAGTGGCGCCATAGAATTGGATTTGGTGTATTGTACATACTATTTACACACGGCAGAGAAAAAAAAGTTTAATCAGAATCGTCCGTGCTGTTACCGTAATCCATCGATACCAGACTATTTCCAGCTGGAAGAATGGAAGGCGTCGGATTAGCTGATACCGAAGAAGGGGTTTCATTCGCTTCAGAATTCCTGGGAACAATTCCTAAAGCGTCTTTGGAAAGCGAAGAGTTTAAGAGTTTTTTAATGCGAGGAGGGATGATGGTTTTTAACAGCGAAGTTGAAGAGGAAGGTGATGATAAGAACGCCTCTGTCTCAATTTTGTTTCGCCTAGCTTTCTGACGTTCCTCGGGGGCTAAAACACGTAAATTGTAAATGAATTTCAATCAGAACTATGTTGTTCATTACTTTCTGATGGATTCAGGCGCAGTAATGAAGCCATTCTGTCGTCCTCTTCCGACTCGGGAAGTAGTGGAATAGCCAAGGAGGATTTCTCCAAAAGCGCTGCGTCGATCAACGCTTGGATTTTCAATTCTTTCTTGGATTTCTGAGGGAAAACCGAGTATTTAAGAATAGAATGACAAGGACTATGATACAAATATAAATCGATGTTACTCTAAATAGATTGCGAAGGCTTTGATTGATATCATAGTCATCTTTGAAGCGATCTTGGAGGTTTTGAAGCTTTCCTAAGCCAGGAGCGGCGTCTTTGGACTTGGCTGCGTCAGTTTCGCCGTGTTCGAGTTTGAACATGGCATCCGTGCCCATTTTTCGGATCACAGCCTTGTCATCGGTGAATATTTGGCCATTTTGAGTAGGATCCCACCTGTTTTCTTGCCTTCTGGCCCCGGAGACGATCACATAATCCAAATTCTTCGAAATAAAGTTAGTTTATGGTGTTTTAAGGAAAACGTAAAGAAGAAGGATGAAATTACCCCTGGATCTGTTTTAATTTCGTAATGATTGTCGCACAAGTGGCATTTCATCCTGAATTGGTAGACGGGAGTGGAATAATACATCCCGATTTTCTTTTTCTGTGCGTTATAACGAACTCCCATTCCGACATGGTTGTTACAACCCTCACACCAGATATTGTAGGGCATTTCGAAGCGGATAATAAGAATGCCCAAGTGCAATTTATTGGCTCTTTCGCGTAAAGCATGGGTTCCATGGTACTTGTTAACCGAACCCATTTCTGGACGCCAATCCGGGGGGTAATACTTGTTAACTGACTTCCTTTCGGCCTGAAGTGAAAGACAAGAAAAATTAATACATTCAATAATTAATGTGTGAATTTCTTACCATTTTTGTAGGTTGTGCTTGTTTTCCTCACAGTAAAGTTATGGACTTTCACGTTGTTGACGTCGGAAGAACGTTGAAAGTTGGATTCGATAGAACTGCAAATAATCGATATTATAAATAATTAATAATCGATCATGCTGGACGATTATCAAGCCTTGTGGCGGGAAATTTACAATTAAGGTGTTCGTTTTCATCGTAAAGGGGATCTAATCTAACCTTTGATATTAGCAGACGTTTGGATTACTTTTCTTATGTATCGTGATACTTAATATAATCTGTACATAATTCGAGGTAATTCATTAGCCTAATATTAGCTGATTATTGTTGTCGTTAGGACTGCCTAGTCCCTTTCGTTGTCGCGTTAGTTTGATCAATAATTCATGATAAGGGAGCTCCTTGTACAGTACGGACATTTAAGCCACTTTATTCTTGATATTAAAGGTACAGAATTTCAAAAATATATTCATATGTTTTTGCAGTTCTAGTCAATTTTTCGGATCTTCAAAATGGCCCATGGTTGGGTTCCGACCCCGGAATCTCTGCTCGCTTTAGCGTACGGAGGAGGCAATAGTTTGCAGCCTCCTTTGGCCTTTATCGACGACCATTTAGCATACATAGCTGGTAGAGCTCTAGTTTTCCAGTCCATAAGTTCCAATTCCTCTTCCAAACCCAAACCCAAACCGCAGTCGTTTCTTATGCCCAAAACGAGCGCTTATTCAACTCTAGCCTTTTGCTTCAGTAATGACAAGTAAAAACCCTTATTTTTGTTTGCCGAAAATTGCCCACTAATTCTCCTTTTATCCTCTCTTAGTCAATTACTGGTAACAGTAGAAGCTGGTCACAAAAGCAGTTTAGTCGTCTACGAAGCCATTCCTGAGACTGCAACCAGCAAACTGACTTTCAAACGTAAGAAAGTAATCAGCCAGATCGAAATCGCTTCCAAGAAGGAAGCTTTGGCGCTAGACTTGTCTTTCGACACGAAATACCTGGCACTGCTCCTTCCCCAACATCAACCACAAGGTTTACTCACGTTATACCTGTGGAGGACCTCTAAAGTCGTCGCTTCTATCCAGTTACCACCCCCAGCTACTTTCGACTCCAAAGCACTAGTAAGTTACCCTAATGACTCTTTGCGAACTCTAGGAAAATTCATTTTAAGCTATTTTCTAGGTACTTTTCCACCCTACGGACGTGAATTCCTTGACAGTATTATGGAGCGGACAATTCAAGATATGGCGCCTGACCCCGGATGGCTTCGAACAGGGCCCCAAGATCAAATACAGTCCCTCAATAACCTGCCAAGCTTGGTTGTCGTCTTTGAAACAGCATCATCTCCTACTGGGTACGGTAGACGGACAAATCCTGGTCGTCCAAGAAGGCGACATTGCTGCAGCAATCAAATTAGAATCGGTGCCCATTTTGTCGCTTTGTTGCTTGGGATCCACCAAGTTCGTCTGCGCATTCATGAAAGATGACCGAATATTAACGGTTGGCTTGTTCGGGAGCACGGATGCCAAGAATACTGCGTTCGAACTCCTAATTTCGTGGCCAATTTACCTCGACGAGTCCTTAGTAAACCCTCAGAACGGGAATATAATTACAAACGTCGTAACAAACAACAACGGAACGCATTTGGCTGTTTGCGCCTCGGGAAAACTCACCATTTTGGATCTCGTGAGAAAATTAGATTCGTTTTTCTACTAACTTTTCTTGTTTTCAATCATTTTCTTTGTAATTTATAGACGGATAATCTGCCGGTAGTTTTACCTATGGCTGGATTAGGAAAAGAGATCCGTAGTTTGAATTTCTCGGCATGGAAACCGCAATTTCTGACCCTTTCGGGCAATAACTGCTGGACGGTGTGGGACTATAGCCAAATCCGGATCCAAATGCAGTCTCACGCAACTGAAAACGTAGTAACATGCGCTATTCACCCGTCAGGTAACGATTTTCGCCACAAATTCTTCACGAATACTATCTTTCATTCAACAAAAATATGGCTTGGGTGTTTAGGTCACTATTTAGTATATTCTACCCAAGATGCGTTAATTTTAGCGGCGATGTTGGTGGATAAATTCCATGTTGTGAAGGAGATAAGACAACGCTTTGATCACGTGGTATGCAGCCCCGGTGGTCACGTGGTCGCTTTGGCGCATCAAAACAATCTACAGTTGTTCCATTATTCGCACCTGAATTTAACTGCATTACCTTGCAACCTGCGAGCTGAGGCAAGCGAATTCTATTTATAGTTCTATTTATATTCTTATATATCTCTAAACTTGCAGTACTAGTTATAATAAGCACACAATTCGGTCGTTTTGAGTTATCGAATTTCATTTTTAATTTATTTTGTAATTTATTTAATTAGATCAAATGTTTGGCGTGGGTTACGGATGGATCTTTGCTTTACGCCTCATTTTCGGACGGTTCACTTCTGCAGTTTGACGTCTGCAAAGCTATACTACTCCTACAATGGAAACTGGAGCTTGTTTTGACTAAAATTACATTTGGTCCAAGCCAGAGCTTAATAGCGGTGGATGAAAAAGGATCTTTATTCGAATTGGACGCTCTGGGAGCTCAAGTACGTCTCGAAAACTCTATTTGCTTATGAATTCAGCTATATTTGTCTTGGTTCAGGTTCTCCACGAGATCACAATACCCGAAACTAGCATTGTGAGTATTGAGTTGCTTTCCAGAAATCAAGAGGAGTCTTCAGGGAGGGCTGTCTTAGCTGCCACGAGCACTGGAGCACTTAGGGTGTACACTTACCCCTTTACTACCCGCTATGAATACCATGAATACTTCACTCAATCTTCTCCGATCACCAAAGTACGAAAACTCTTACGAAAACTCTGCTTAGTTATTAAGTATTTTTTCTTTATTTTTTCACAGATGGGCGTGTCTTACGATAAAACCACCCTAGTTTCCTGCGGTGCTGATGGATCCATTTGCTTATGGAGATTCGGGGAGATGGATAAGCAGGTTGAATACTTGAAATCGCCTTTGGAGAGTTTGGTTTTGAGAGACGAGTGGTACCAATACCTTCAAGAAATTAGCCAACTAAAGCACTTACTTGAAGAAGCACAACACGAGTACGATTATCGACTGAGAAGGGTCCAAAAAGACTTGAATGAGCGATTTCTAAGCGAGGAAGTTCGACATAACCAAGTTTTGGTTCGCCTCACAAAGCAAAATCAGGTATTTTATTTCTTCGTTTTCTCGTTAAAAGTTAATTTTTTCGGGTGTCTAAGCGTTTTCTTTACCGATAGGAGCTGGAGGAGAAGCTGAATGCTAAAGATTTGGAGTGTCTGAAGTGCTTAGAAGAGAAGAACTTGGTTTCAACGCAAGAAAAGAAAAGTTTGACTGAAAACTACGAGACTAAATTAGCGTCGTCTTATCGGCGCTACATGGGGCTCGAGAAACGATTTGAAGAGGCTGTAAAGCTTCACGAACAGTTAAATACTTTTTATAGAACATAAGAGAAGCATCAAAGTGGGTCTGATTTCGGATTTTTATATTTTATTTTTCGTTTTTAGGGATGCTAAAGCTTTGAAAACAAGTCTGCAGACGGGCTTTGATCAGAAATTGGCCAAGATTCAAGCTGATGCGGATGGGTTAGCCAAACAGTTGGGCAGGGAAAAGGAGGAGTTGGCAAAAAGACTCCAAGAATCGCAAACGGTCATGGAAGAGCAGCGAAAAACGTCGGGAGAGGAAACGAAAGCCTTGCAGAAGAAGTACGATCGATTTTTGAGCGTGGAAAAGCAAGTGAACCTGAAATTACGGAGCGAAGCTGGCGTTATGCGCAAATCCATTGCCAGGTTTTGGCTTTATTTCCCATACGTTAAGTAATGGGAGCTTTACAGCGTCTCTGGTGTAGTTTGCAGCGCGATTTGGAGGGTCAAAAGCAAAACGGAACAGGACAACAAGTGGAGAATCAACGTTTGGCGGCGGTTATACTCGAATACCAGCGCAACAATGCGGAATTGAAGGAGGATTTGGCTAAAAGAGACTCGTTAGTGAAAAGTAAAGACGATAAGTTGCGCCATTTGAGTCGATTGTTGGAACAAGAGCAAGCCTGGCGTGCTAAACATGAATCCGAGCTCAATGACGTCATCCAAGCCAAAAAAGTAGGCGAGATTTTCATCACCGACTTGCGTGCCACCTTAGAAGAGGTAAATTATCATTTTAATTTTTTTTTTTTAAAAGGGATCAACTAGTCTCTAGCCATCCGAACGCTTTTTACAACCTCTGTTGTTTTTTGCAGAAAGAAAAGCTGGTAAAGCGCTACGAGATGGAGAATTTACAGTCACAGCGCAGTTTGAAAGACCTGCAAGGCAAAGCTCAGGTTCAGAGAGAGTCAATTAGAGTCAAAACGCTGCAAATCCAAACGTTGCAGAAGAACGTGGCAAACTGGAAGCAAGACTTGGATGTGGGAGTGGCGTACGTCCATGATTACCCCGCTTTTAAGCACTACTTTATGGTAATTCCTCAATTTACGTGCAAGCATGGTAATTTGTGCCCAGAACTTCAATTTAGAGAGCAATTGAAGTCACATTTGACAATTTGAGATGAAATGGAATTGAATTTCTTCTTAAGAGTTCCAAAAGATATATTTTTTTTTACAATTTTTTCTCATTTTGTAGGCGTTACACGAGTTACATTGTAAAGATGCTCCTCCTGAAGTTAATTTAGCTAATCAAGGGATTGATTGGCCGCGGAAATATGCGTTATTAGAGCAGTCTTTCTTGTCTTTAAAGCACCAGTTGTCAGAACAGAGCAAAACGCATTCCACAATCAAACAAAAGTTAATGCAGGTAAAAAATTTCAATAGTTATAATAAAATTTGTATGCTAAAAGGTGATTTAAAAATATCTGGCGTCGTTTCTCTTGTAGGATAATTCCTTACTGCTTAAACAATTGGAGAAATTGGAGAAAAAAGAAGCAGTTGTACCGAAATGATTGTATTTGTGCAAAATTAAGCTGTACAAAAACGCCAAGATTGAACGATAAACCCTGTAACCCAATTTACCAGCTACTCAAACGAGAAAAAATAGGTTAATAACTATGGACGTACATTCTCTTTATGGCCTGGTTGGATCACACTTTTAGGCTGAAAAACGGGAGAAAATAATTTTTAAATTGATAATTTAAGTTTCTTTTCGAATTTGAGCACTTTCTTTCGAGCGTTACCTTCATGGAGACAGGTTTTGGCACGGAAACAAGGGGCTTTATGGTACCAGGCTCGGCTAAGCCTTTCGTCTCGCTATTTGAAGACAAAAAAAAGCTTCGTTAGAGGCAAAAAAAGATTAGGAAAACAGTGACTCACGTAGCGGAAGGCGGTTGGAGACGTAAAGATCCTGAACGACCTAATTGGCTGGCAGGAACGCGAGGAGCAGGGTTGGGAATTAACGAACGACGAACACCAGTAGGGATCCCCAAAGAACTGTAGATATCAATACCGAATATATTTCGATCAAATTCTTGTATAATTTCAACGGAGAAAAAATAGTATATTACCTATTCAAAGTAACATGCGAGGAATGGAGGGAATGTATGGAAGAACTTGGCACTGTAGCTTGCTATAGTAATAACTCTATTAACAAAAGTTTCTGATTTTTTCTGATCTTTTTTACCTTGGTCAAGTCCGACGTGGTTCGCAGTAATGGCAATTGTGAAAAGCGAGAAGGCGTGGCTAGTTTAGGAATGCTTGGAGTAGAAGCTGCATTGGGCAGTCCAGAAAATTTCATTCGGTTCGCCGAAATCGAGCCAACACTCGAAGGCGTGCTTATGGAACTAATGCTGCCTAATTATGAAAAAAAAAATGCTTTGGAATTTAAACATTAACTTAATTGAATAATCTCTATAAGAACGACGCTATATAAAAAAAAACAATGAATTTTTCTGGAATTTTTTAAGAATTGAAAAAAAAAAATGATTTTTTAAAGTTTTCTTCTTTCCTGCAGAAGTGATGCTAGTTTCCGGTGGCCCAAGGCTTGGTAAAGGAGCAGCTTTAAGCGGGCCAGCAGGTTGAGCAGCGTTAGACTTGTGCGCATGCGCTGGAGCACGGCTGGGAGGCGGATTCATTAAATTTCGGCGAATTACGGGATGACTCCTGTTCTCTCTCCCGAGAAAAACACTTCAATTACACAATTCCTTGTGTACTAAAGGTAAGAATTGTTACGTGTAGCTAGCTGTGGGTGCAGATGTAAGTTTGCTGCGAATTTTGGGCGTTCCAGGTATTTCTTTGACCTCTTTCTGAACGAAAATTAACGCAATTTGAGTTAAACAATAGAGACTTTGGGCTAGAAACGCGATCTTTTACTTGGACTTTCTTAACAGGAGGCGTGGCTTTGATAGGAACGGACAAAGACGCTCGTTTACTGGATGTTTTAGTCGATCTCGGCTCTAAGGAACGTCTTTTCGTGTGGGCAAGTTCTTTCTTGACTTTCGTTTTAGTTTCTTCTTTCTTTCCTATGGGATTTTCCTTAAATGTAAACGTTATTTCACGCTTTAGAAGTTCAAGTAAAATATTGGGTACTTTCTTAGGCGATGCTTGGGGACGTGAAGGGCTTGTAGACTCCAAATCTGAGCCGTTTTCCATTGACAAGAAATCTCGTAGCTTTTTCGAGGAGGTTAATAAAGACGAATCTGGTTGTATCAAAAGGTCGGCAACTATGGGAATAAAAAGCAGTTAATTAATAAGGCAGTTTGACGAATCCAGATGCATTTGAAACGTAAAGAACGAGTTATATGTACTTTTGATGGGGCTAAGTTGGTTGTTTTCAAAATCAGCTGCTAAATGCATGGCTTCCTGGGCGATGGCATCCCAATCCTCTAAAATATCACAGGCGAACTTGGGTCGGGCTTCATCCATCAAACTCAGATGATCAAATTGATGGGAAGCTGCTGGAGAGGAGCCGGATGCAACAGGTTTAGCTTTAGGACTGTCGCTTAATTTCACTAAAACGTCCACATCGTTCCCATCGGCAGCAAAAGCCTGAAAAGGTCGTTTATCCGAGGTTTCGGGAAGACTTTGCTCTTCTTTCTGGCCCGCTGTAAGGCCAAATGGATCATCTTCATGGATGGTGAAAGGGTTTTCAACGGAAGAGCACAGTTCGTGGATTAAACTCGAGTTGGGATCGTTCAAATCCACGAGCAAACCCAGAGGAACTCGACCTTTACAAACAGAAAATAGAGATTTAGAAAGGGTATTCAACAAACGTTAAATGCAGAGAGTTTGTATGTTGGTAGTAACACTTAATTTTAATTTTACAGAAAGTATATTTATAATTAAATCGCTAAGTGTTTAAATAATTAAATCGCTAAATAATTAAGTGTTTTATTTGCATTTTTATTGCTCATTTATGAGTACAAGTAACGATTTAACAAAAATGACAAAGAAATTATAATTACCTGACATTGCACTAAAACAACTATGCACTCATTTAACATAAAATCAGCAAAAAAAGGAATGTTTTTCCTAGCGCCTCTCCTTAGATTTTGGTACCGAACATTTTAAAATTTACACCGTTGCCTGTTAACTAAATAATAAAAATCAATGCAACATTGCCAAGTTTAATACTATTGCTAATTAGCAATCTAAACACGTTCTTTCATTGTTAATGCACCTAAAATAATTAATCAGTTAAAACTTAACCGCTTTGACGAAACTTACAATGATTAAAACTCGTCAAATGCTTTGAATTATGTATTTGTTTTCATTTCGTTTGAATATTCATCCTATAATGAAAATTTAAGCATCCTTTTATCTACACCAAAATCAATCAAGATAATATTTATCTTATATATCTCCCTTGGTGACAAATTCTTAACGTTATTAGCCTCGGAGCTGGAATAAAAAGTTTCGCATAAACGTTAATTCCATAGACGATAATTGTTATCATCGTAATTGATTGGAGAGCATCCGGTTCCTGACAATAGATCCCTTAGTGTAATGCGGTGTAAAGCGAGAAGCATCGGCAAATGGGAATCCAAGATAAAGCGAGCAGAGCGAAAGATAGTGGATTTTGGCTGGTGCCCGCTTGGGCATTGTTGCCGCAGGTCTCCCGCCGCAGTCTGGTCGCTAGCGCCGCTCGTCGCCCCTACAGGCAGGCGAGCCAATGGGAAGCTTTGGACCCGTGCTGGTTCCTAGCGTCGGCCCCGTAGGACTCTGGCATGTTACATGACGGGTGAGTGTTACTTTTCAAGGAAATTATTTTGCTGATAAATTGTGAGGGAAAACAGGGTGTGCGAAGCTTGTGACCGCGTGTTATCCTCCCGCCACTTACAATTACACCTCATTTAGAGTCAGTGCTTTAATCAACACCGTATTTACACTTTTTTAAGACTCCCAAAAACAGCCTTGTTCTTCCCCCAGTCGTAGTTCCCGTTTGGAAACGCCTTTGCCTTTGCTTTAGCTTGGGCTTTTGCTTCCAACCAGCCTTTGTGTTCTCCGTTTCTCTTGTGCCTGTGTTGTGTTGCTTCTATCTATTTCTAAGGTTATGCTTTCCCTCCCTTTTTTAATTAAAACCCCCAATCAATTAACGAAGGAAATGGAAGCTGCCTAGTGTGCAGGAAAAAGTGGACAAGAAAATTTCTCCAGGATTACTGGCGTGTGTCTTGAGTGTGTGCTGGTATTTACGTTGAGAGCAGGAAGAACAAGAGCTGGAAAAAGAGTCAAGTAAAGGCAAAAGGCAGGGCCTTGGGTTAGATGATGGTTTACATATTGCTTAGCCAGGCCAGGATTGGTTGCAAGCCTCCACATTCGGCCTTTCTCATTTCCGATGGCGACAAGCCAGAAGAAAAAGGGAAAGGAAACACGATTAATTCCCTGTAGAGATTACAACCGAACCTGGGTACATTTTTACACGCTTTTTTAACAACTTCTCTTCACTTTTTCAACCATTAATCGTTCTTCTTCCAAAAATTCAGTTTTCTTCCCCAAAAATTTAGTTTTCTTCTCCAAAAATTCAGTTTTCTTCTTCCAAAAGTGTAGTTTAGTTATAAATGAGCGCCTGAAACTTGGAAAGTTAGCTTGAACACCTAAAAGCGTCTGAAGACGTTGGTTTTCAAAGATTAAAGCCTATTTTTCACTCTAAATAAGGTGTAATCTTCGCGAAACCCCGAAAACTTGATTTGTTTTGACACTTGTGCTATTATGCATGAGCATGATTGAAAAGGTGAGGGTGTAAGGTTCCATTTGCAATTACTGTGAAGTTAACGAACATTTCTGGGAATTTTTCTGTACGGAAAATCACTTTAGAGAACAGTTTCACCAAGACAAGATGTTAGGAGCGTTAGTAGAACTGAACCACAACCAACTGATTCAGAATCACAATCCAAAATCCGCAGATCCTTTCGTACGTAGCTAAAAAGCAGAAATGCGGGAGTTGAAGACGAAAGTTGGGCATAGGGAGGAAGAAGAGCAAGAGTAAGAAAAAAATAAGTGAGAATGTTATTTCCAGTCGAGGTTTCCAATGTAAACGCGTTTTCCCGCTCCGGCGCAGGTCAAGTGGCGTCCAAGTCGATCTGAGCGGCGCCTGCGCACGCTAGTCATGGGCAAGCCAATCAAGGATCGGGGTCCGTACCAATCTCAACCTTGCTGGGAGACACCCCTTAGCCACGCCTACCCCGCTTCCGGCGGTAGCTCTAATAGCCTCAAGGTGTGACGGTAATCACATAAGGCTCATTTGCCACCCCTACCCCTCCCCCTCCCCAACGTATCAGTCCAGGACCGAGTATTATTGCCGCGAACCTTTTTGTAGCCTCGTATCCGTTTCATTATTACTCGTGAACCTTAATTAGCAGCTACTTAGAGGTGTGAAAGTACTTGTTCATCGAAAAAGATGTTTTAACACTATAAAGATGGTTTTAATCAATATTGACAAGGTAATTAAGGATGCTGTGTGAATTAACAAGGTTTGGAAAGGGATTTGGAGTTGTGGGATGCGGTACCGGTATGACGTCACTTTTAGCTCCGCCCTGAAATGATTTATTGCAGGAAAAGGAAGGAAAAGAAGGTTTTGTAACATGGTGATTCCCAGAAATGTTCTTGAGTGCTTATAAGACATCCAAATCCAATTCCGATCAATAAGGAAGGAGAAGATGTGTACAGAGGGCGTAAGGAAGCGACCTCGCCTAATTTTTTTTATTTTTTTAACGTTTTTAAAAAGTAAGTGGGAAAGAGTGTTGTTAAACTTTTGTATTTGTTTGTTTGTTTTGGGTTGTTATAGATGCAGGCACTGGTCAAATTCGTGTGGCTGCTTATCTGTCATCGTTATGAACGGGTCCTCTTGTTTTTTCTTCTGCTGAAAAGAATACGGTACAAGGCCGTGGGTTTCCGTCTCGAACGGATGCTTTTTCGAGACTGAAAACTTTAAGTGTGTTCAACCGAGTATGGATCGCGATCGGCAACGATTACTTGATGTTATAGAGTGAGACTTGATTTTTTCTCTAATTAATCTGTCGCAATCTGATGCTTTTTGTTCATTATTTAAACATTTTCACGTCTTTTTAAAGATTGTTTGCTTCTTAATTCGTAATTTCGATATTTTCTAGCGTTTTTAATTTTTTACCATCGTAGGCTTCCGCCTGTTGAGCGTTTTTTTTAAATTTATTTAGTAATATCAGTCTGCGAGCTTTTAGTTTTTATTAATTTATTAATTATTAAGTTTGCGTTTTGATTATTTTGTTAATAATTTGTCTATTTTTTGTTGATCTTTATAGCGACCCTAATGCACTGGAGAATTTCCTGGGATTATCTAGCGTAAGTTATTGTTTCTTCAAATCTTTCAAGAAAAGCGGAGAAGTTTCGGTACGGTGGAAAAATAAGCGGAATAATTTTGAAATTTAATTTGGTTTAGTTTGCAGCAGAACAACAAGCTAATCGTGCCTATACGCAAAGTCCTGCCATTGCGTCGCCAGCGTCGGTTATTCAGGCGTCGTCGCCTTTCTCCACCCCTTACGCTTCTGCGTCGCCTAATCCTGCCATCTTGCGGTCGCCCGCGCCTGCGCGCTCACCAGCGCCCACTCAACAATTCCAAACGGTGACGTCACCGGCCTCAAACGTCCAGGCGGGGCTCAGACACGCCCCGTCCCCTCTACAACAACCCATGAGGCCCGGATCAGTACCTAATACGCCCGTACCTTCCCCAGTGAGCTACCCCCCCGGTCCTGGACCTGGAACGCCTGTTTCCATTGCCAATTTCAATCCATCCATGTTGCAGGTACATATATATATATATATTTTTTTACTTTTCCATGCTTTTTTCATGTATTTGGTCTATTTTATTTAAATTTTTTCATGAAAAGGCGCTGCATAATTCGGGTGCCATAACGATCAACTCGAGTATGTTGCAAGGGATGCCTCAGCTGGTGGGGGGTCAAATGCAGCAGCTAATGGGCGGTTCGATGGTGCAGATCATGTCGGCTCAAGCCATGGCCACGCCCAGTCCTCCTCAGCCGCAACCTATATCCCACCCCAACACGAATATCCGTCCTACTCCTACCACTTCTGGCCGCTCTAAGCAGCCTCAACTACTGCCGAAGCCTTCCGCCCAGCAGCAGAGCAATTCCAACAGCAATTCCCCTAAGACAAGTAACACTGCTCGCGCTGCAACCTCCAAAGTCCCTTCTCCAGCTCCTCAGCCAGTTCAAAACGTTCCGCAAATCCATCATCAACACCATATCCAACAGCAGCAGCAACAACAACAACAGCAGGCCCAGCCCCAGCAGCAGTTTTTCCAAGCTCATCATCAGTCCCCGCAACAGAATGGCAATTCCATCGTTTTTAACCAAGGAACCTTCTCCAGTCAACAGGGAGGCGCTATGGTACTCAATTCAGTCATGGGACATGCCGGTGGACAGCAGTTCCTCATCCAGCAGCCAGGAGGCGGGTTCCAGATCTTAGTCCGGCCCCCTCAGCAAGCTACAACGCATGTGCAGGCGGCCGCCAACGCGAATCAGCAGCGAGGACACACAATACTCGTTCCGCACCCTCTGGGAGGGCTGACGAACGCTCAGATTCTTAGATCCCACCCCCAACAGCAGCAGCAGCAGCAACAACATCAGTTACAGCAGCAGCATCAGCAGCTGAATGCGCAGGCGCAGCAGCAAGCGATGCTCAGGCTCCTTTCGCCCAATATGGGCGCAGTTCAGTTGCAGCAGATCCAAACGCCGAATGGCCCCGCCTACATTGCGGTGCAACAACACTCGAATCCAACGATGAACCTTCAGACAGTCGCGAATCTGCAAAATATGCGAACGTTAACGGCGCCCCATAACGCTAGTGTAAATTCAGGGCATTTGTACAGTACGAATTCAAACTTGGCGCCCATGAGTGACGACAGAACGCATTTAGTGAGCACTACGCAGACGTATAACACGGTGGAAAGGGTACAGAGCATGCCACAAGTGAGTGCGCAGGTTTCGGGGCAGCCTGTACCGACTGCGCAGCCGCAGCAACAGCAGCAAGCTCAGCCGGAGCCTGCGCAGACGCCCGCGCCGCCGCCCAAGAAACCCCAACCTAAGAAGAGGCCGAAGAAAAAGAAAAAGGAGGAGAAAAAAGAAGTCAAAAAGTTAAACCTGGAAGAGTTGCTCAAAGAAAGTGGAATTACTGAAGAAGAAGGGTTCGATTTTGGTTTAGATAGTGTAGATGAAGGTCCTCCACCTCCCCCATCTAATCCCCCACCACCCCAACACCCCCCGCCACCCCAACGCCTACCAGAGCCGGCGCCGAGTGCAGATGGCCCTACGATGACGTCATCAATGCCTTTGCAGCTCACGGTTGGCGAAGATGGGCAGCTGGTGATCCAAGGGGGGCAGGGACTCTCGGCTCAAGAGGCCAATCAGGCGCTTCTGCAAGCCTTGCAACAACACGGCTTGTCCCTGGCGACTCCCAGCGAAGCTTTAGAAGGCAGTATAGTGCGGGAGCCGGCCCAGGCAGCACAGCCTCAGTCGCAACAGGTCCAGACGCGTCCCAACCCACCGCCAGCGGCAAAGGAACAGCCCAATATAGGCTTCCAAAATACGTTCTTGGAGAGTTTAGCGCGGAGTCAAAATATACCGACGCCTAAAAAACCTAAAAAATCGTATCCCAAGAAGAAAAAGAAGAAGGACGAGCCTGTAGCTCAGGCTCCACCCACCCATGTATCAGCGGTTTCGGAAGGCGAAACGGGACAGGGAAATCAAGGGAATAATACTCAAAAGAATGGAATCAACGGCATGTCCACCTATGTAATAGCACAAGGGGAAGGAGCTACGCATACTAGTAGTAGTATTCCACAGACAAATTCGACCATGATGTCGGTAGTCAATATCAATAGCGGGCAAATGCTGCCGTCAAATATTGTCACGCCCAATGTTATGACGCCGGCAGGAGGCAATGTGGTCCATCGGGTTCAAACCATTCAATTAACGCCCCAAAATCAACAGGTAATTCCATTTTTACAAATTAGTTTGCTTATCTTGATTAAAGTCTAGAATTCGAATCACGTTTTCGTTGTGTACATTCTTTGTTTACCAATTTCTTCTTAGTTTAATTCCTAGAAATTCGTTTTGAGTTTTACACACAGTATTTGTAAGGGCGAAAGTGTGAATGTGGAATTTTACATATTTGTTTGGGGTTTTATAGAGTTTACGGAATATCCAAGCGCAAATCCAGTACTTGACGAGCAAAAAAGATCCTTCACTGCAAGAATCGACGTTGCTACAAAAGCTGATTCAGCACCAGCAAAAAATCCTCATGACGGGCAAACCTATTCCCACAATTCCTGGTCAACACGCGCAAGGCGTCCAATTCGTGAGTTCCGCTTTTTTCCCTCTTTTTATTTATTTATCAACTTTCTTTCGAGTTTATTTGTAGAATTTCATTTACCCATGCATGTCTTCGTTTGCCTGTAGTGTTTTTTGTTAACCTTTGGTTTTTGTTTCTGTTATTTCGGTTATTAAAAAAATAAGAATTCTCCTATGAATGCCAACCATAGCCAAAACGATTCGAACCCGATTCCCCAGCACGTGAACACCAAAGGCGGCCATAGCAAACCTGTGCCTGCTAATATTCAACAAAACACCCATTTGGCCAACCTTTTACGCGGAGATAAACCCGCCACCCCATCCAGGGTTAGTTTTTTTTTAGTTATTTTTGTATTATCTCTTATTTTTTAGTTATTTTTTTAATCGCAATGTGTTTTTTCATATTAATGTTTTACTGCTCTTCCCGTCTCCCTTTCCGTGTAAGCAATTGCTTTAACACATCGTGTTAGGAAACAATAGCAAGGAATTTTAATGGAGATTTTTGGGATTTTTTGACATTTTTAGTTATTAATTTATTGTGCTAATTAAAATTTTTTTGCGGAAACAGATGGCGACTGCCAATGTGAATCAAGCAGCACAACCGGTGCGTTATTTCCACCAAATTGGGAATCAAGTCATTAGTCTAACGCCACAACAATCAAGGCCCACAGCAATGGTAGCTTCTCCGGCGCAACAACCGACCTTAGCTACGCCTATGTCTGCTGGCCCCCAGCCCGTGCGGCAAATGGTGATCGTGACCCAAGCGTTAGCTCCGCCCACTCTGACACCGGCTGTGGTGACGTCTGTCGCTGCCAAAGTCATCGTTAGCAGCAGTACAACGGCGAAAGTTATGGTGGTACCGGCCGTGAGTCTGGCGAACAGTACAGCGAGTACCAGTACGAGCAGTAGTAGCGCAGGACCCGTGACTATGGTCTCTAAGGCGCCGCAAATGCCAGTAGCGGCGACTGGTAACGCGAATACTATGGCAGTAGCTGTTAAAAGCGAGCCGAGCCCGGTTGCAACCCCGGTAATTACAAGAGGGTTGAAAAGAGGGGCGATTACCCCTCCCAAACCCTCCATTAGCAAGAGTACTTTGTAAGTTTGGGGTTTTGAAAGAGATTTTGCGGGGTTAGAGATTGATTTTTGGATTTCTGCGCGTTCTAGGTTCGAACATCAACTGAAAACGGACCAAAATGGCGGTTTAACGCCAGATTGCAAATCTCCGTTTAAGAACAAATCGAATGCGTGTAAGAGGCTCATTAGATACCATGTATTTCACGAGAAGGAACCACATCCGAGAGAAGAAGAGAAGGCGGAGGAGTGGTTTGGAGCGACGGCGGAACATTTCGCACTCAAGTTCCGCCAAATGCTTAACAAATACCACTATTTGTTGCTAATGGACAGTATGGTAAGCGGTAGATGGGTTAGTAAAGTAGGATGGAAAGTACTAGATATTTGGGGCTTTGTTGTTTAGAAAGAAGCGCCTGCTTCTGAATATGTGATGATTGACCGGTTATTCGTAGCAGATGAAAAGGGGTTGTTGGAACGACTCAAAGACGACGCTGCTCAACCCAAAGAGGGTAAGAAATTGGCTAAAAATTATGTTACCGATTCTTAACTATTCTTGTTATAAACAAACTATTGATAAATCGGAAGTAAGAAGCGATTAGAACCAACTAGTAAACCAACTACTAATCTAACTAGTAAACAAGTTACTACATCAACAAAAGGATACCTAATGGTCTCGGTTCAGAATACGCATTTCTTTACTTTTCGTGTATATTATTGGATTAAAGTAACGATTCTTGTTACCGAAATTAGTTTGGATGGATGCAAATAATCGATTATTAGAGTTATCGTTAATTAGCACTGTTGATACGGCTATTACTATTGCTTACTAAGATATCGATTGTCGTCTTTCCAACGATTAGTGATTGTTGAAAATAATTTCGATTATTAGAATTTCCACTTCTTCCATTTAGTTACATACGAAACAGTAATATTTATTGCTATTGTGTAGCAATATATCCATTATTACGTATTGTCAACGATTCATGATTGTTAAAAATAATTTAGATTATTAGTGTTTCCACTTAATTCCATTTATTTACATCTTAAACAATACAAATATGAAATGTACTAAAACGATAATAATTCCTTCGCTTTTGTTTATTATTATTATTATTAGATGTCATTATGGGTGCAACCTCATTTTCGGATTCTAAGCAAGATTTTCTTGTTTTTCGTGTTCTAGAAGGGACAGTTATGATGCCAGAAGAGGTGTTGGTGAAAAAGGAAGTCGAACCTCGGTTCCCGAAGTTAAAACTCTCTAGAAAAGACGGCGAGCATTACAAGTCGGAGTTGAAGGGGGTGCGCGTGGTCATGGAGGACGTGGTGCGCAACGGGCATTTTAGGAAGGAAGGCTACGAGTGTGATACCGCTAGCCAAGAAAGTAGTTCAGCTTCTCAGTCCACAGCCCAGCATTACAACGAATGGGAAGCGATTCGCAGTGAAGTGGCCTTTTTCACTCAAGAAGGGGAAGGTGCGGGTCCAGGCACTGGAGGTCCGTTTCACCTCCACGATGACCTTCTGCATTCACAAGTGCAAAGTGCGATCGATGGGATTCTCAATTTGCAAAAACTCGATGAAGGAGAAGATCATGATCCCAGTACTGTAACCGCCATGGATTTGGAAACGAGCGACGGAAGGGTTGGACCCGAAGCGATGGACTGCGAACCGAGTTTGAGCCATTACGATGGTTCACCAATGGACGAATGTAGTGATTCGAGCGAATTGCAAGGCGATGTGGCACTTAACGAGGCAGTCAGAAGTATCTTGACATGACCCCGGCCACATGATCTGTCTTTTTGGACACCAACAAATTTATAACAAAGCTGAAAACCTTCACACAAACCAGAAAGCGAATGTCTTTCACCTTTTTATGTGGATTCTATATTTTTTTCCTTCTTGAAACAAAAAAACAGGCACACAATGTATTTTTTAGGTTGTTATTCGTTTATGTGTTTTACTATAACACCGTCAGGAACGAATTCTTTATATGGTTGCCTTTTTTATGACAAGGTGTGTGTTTTCTTTATCAAGTATGTGATCTCCATATTGGGAAACCGTGTAAAGACTGAGGTTTCAATTTTTATTCATTTTAGTAGAAAAAGGTCATGCAGAACTGAGCAGATTGGTTCCCGGGGTTAAGAATTCTGCTAATTGAATTCGAAACTGTTTTAAATGTTCACCTGAATTTTTTATTGCAAGGCAAAAAATGGGAATTGTGTTCCACCTCAGGGCCCAAATTAATAAGTGGTTGTGTGAATATGTATGTTCTCCAGCCCGTGAAACAAGTTTTTACAACAACAAACCTTTCTTTCACTTACTTAATTACAGTAGAGATGCCTACTACATGTACTGCCTACTACTACGTTTAGGGGGAAATCCCTTCTAAACTCCCCAGTCAATTAAAGGAGCAGACTATTCAATTGAATGACCAGTTCCTTTAATTGACTGGGAAATAGAAGGGACATCGTGTTGAGAACCCTACCTAAGCGTAGAAGTAGGCTTCAAAGGCGCAGTGTTAGTTGTACTTTAGACGTGTGGTTATATAAAAATGCCGGCGATCAAGAAAATAGTTGATATAAGTGTAAAAGAGAAGTTGCGCCTCATTGAAACTTATGACAAGTTAAATTTAAAAGATTTGCCACGTAGGGAAACGGCCGTTAAGTTAGGAATCTCTCTATCATCCCTATCAAAATATTTGAAAAATCGTCATAAAATAAACAATAGTACAGAAACAATTCTGTACTGGTTTGTTTAGTTTTGTTTAATTTCGCCAGTCAGTATAAATACTTACAAGCTATTTAAAAGCGTGAATTCAAAAGACGCGCCAAGTTGTTATCGATAGTGTTGAGATGCAATAATCGATTTGTGGTTAATAATCAATTTGTTCGTAGCTTCGTCTGTGAGACGACAGTGATTTAGACTGCTATTTACGGTGAAAATTGTAGACTAAACGCAACATACAGGTGTGAACATCAATATTATACACCATGGTTTGAACTACGATTAGCCTCCGTTACGGCATTAGTATATTAGAAAGGGTGTTATATCTCTTTTTCCAGACGTCGGAGAGACGTACGTGCTCTATGGCGTGTAAACAATAGAGGTCAATGTGTGTTAGTTTCGTTAGCATTGTTTGGTCTTTGGAGTGTGAAACTTTACTTCACGTTCACACTTCATCTAACCCTTTGAGAAAGCATTGTTAGTTCAAGCAAAGTGCAACATAAAGATCCATGTTTTTCGTCTACTTTAAGTATCTATAAACTGCTACATTTTGCGTCAAAACTCAAATTAAATGTTACAAATTGTATTTTCTCCACTTTGTTAGGTGAATTTGAATTGTGCGTTGGCCATTCAGCTTGGTAAAGTGATGGAGCAGTCTTCAGCTGGTCATGGAGTACCCAAGATTATGGTATTTAGGCCGACATGGGACGAGTTTAAAGACTTTAACAAATTCATCCTGCACATGGAGGAGAAAGGAGCCCATAAAGCTGGGCTAGCCAAAGTAAGTTTACAAACAACTAGTGCTAAACATGTATTATTTCCTTACATTTCAACAGATTATTCCTCCACCCGAGTGGAAGCCTCGCAGAGATGACTATGACATGGACTACATTGGTAAAATCAAGATTCCTGCTCCGATCTGCCAAGTCGTAACAGGCAAACAAGGGTTATACCAGCAAATTAACATCCAGAAGAAGCCCATGACGGTGAAAGAATTCCGGGAACTTGCAGAATCCGAAAGGTACTTGGCTTTCCTAACTATATTCCTGAAAATACACTAAAATTTGCTAAAAATAAAATAAACGTTTTTTAAGGTATCGTACGCCTTTGCATGAAGATTTCGAAGAATTGGAACGGAAATATTGGAAAAATGTCACCTTCGTCTCTCCTATTTACGGCGCAGACGTTTCAGGCTCTTTAACCGACCCAGACGTTGACGTAATTTGTTTCTTCTTTAAACCTTTATGATATGCAGGCCTTTTAATATGTGTTTTCTCCTTGTACTAAAGGAATGGAATATTAACCGCCTGGGATCCGTCTTGGATTACGTCAATACCGACTATGGGATCAGTATTGAGGGAGTCAATACAGCGTACTTGTATTTCGGCATGTGGAAAACAACCTTTGCTTGGCATACTGAAGATATGGATCTATATTCCATCAATTTCCTCCATTTTGGAGCTCCAAAATCTTGGTAAAAATCCAAACTTTTTTTCCATTTTTTAAAAATTATTATTTCAGTCCCAACGTTTTCAATTTTTATCAGAAAGTTTCAACTTTTTCTTCTAAATCCTTTTGTGTTTTATGTATTTATTACATGTATTTTTAATTTGTTTATTTATTTATTCACGGTTTAAAGGTACTGCATTCCCCCTGAACATGGCAGAAGATTAGAAAGGCTGGCCAATGGGTTTTTCTCCAGCAATTACAAGTCCTGTCCGGCGTATCTGCGCCACAAAATGACGCTTATCTCACCTCAGATTCTCAAGCAATATTCCATTCCATTCAACAGGGTAATATTTCCCGTTTCTAGTCTTTCCAAGTTCATTTTCCTATCAATTTGTCTCATTTTCGTGTTTTCCTTTCTAGATTACTCAAGAAGCTGGCGAGATTATGGTTACTTTTCCTTATGGTTACCACGCCGGCTTCAATCATGGCTTTAATTGCGCGGAATCCACCAATTTTGCGTCACCTCGCTGGGTGGAGTATGGGAAACGAACGGTCCATTGCCATTGCAGGAAAGATATGGTGAAAATCAGCATGGATACCTTTGTCAAACGATTCCAAGCTGATCGTTACGAGCTGTGGATCACCGGCAAGGATATCGGACCTCATCCTGAAGATCCTAACAAGCTTTATGCAGCCAGCGCACCGTCAATAGACGACATTCTTTGCAACAAAAAGTAAAACGAAAATGAATTTTCGGTTTTATTTCATTTTTTACAATTTTCTTTTAAAGCAATGAGGATGTTCCAGAGACGTTCTTTGAAGCAGTGGAGAAGCGCGAAGCGAAACGTCATCCAATTCACAAGAAAAAAGTGTTCGATAAAGAGGAATTCGAAGTCAAGTTGAAGGATCTGATCCAAGTGGACGACGAAGATGATCCTGTGCCCGATGAAGAGACCATGGAAGTCATGAAAGACATTTGGATCAAAGCAGACGAAAGCGGTAAAATTTTCACTAATTTTGTACTATTTCTTTCTTGTACTATTTCTTTGTACTATTTCTCAAATTTTTCTCTTAAATTCCTTTAAATTCTTTAGATAATTCTTTTTTTGTTGCATACATCTTTCGATGCTTGTTGATTGTTTGGATGGCGTTGCTCATTCGTTTTTCTTATGTTAGATGATCCTGATTTCTCTTTGGATGAATTCACGAGCAAAAGCAAGAGGAAATCCAAAGGCAAAAGCAAGAAAAAAGATAAACCGAAGAAGAAGATAGAGCGCAAGAAATCGTCGGAAATCCTCCCGCCCAAACCCGAGAGCAAGCGGCTTACCATCAAGCTCGAAAACATTGCTACGACCAGCCAGCGCATCCCAGACGTGAAGAAAGTGCTTTTACCTTCATCCGGCAGTAAACTGCTCAACTTCCGTATCCCCAAAACCGTCGTAGAATTGGACTCTTTGACTCCCAAACGCAACTACGAAGACGCTTTCGACACTCCTGGAGGAGAAACACCCGAAAAGGCCACGCCCAGCACTTCCAGCTTGCCCAAGTCGAATCCTGAAAGCAATTCACGTTACTATCAGGAAGTAAACCACCGAAATTTCAGCAACTGGGGCCAAAGTATGCGTAAAGCGATGGCCAACTCGCTTTCCACGAGTAGTCAACCTCCGTCAGCGTCTTCTGCGTTGGCCAAGATGCAACTTATGGTCGAAACCACGCCCCCTCGGGTCTTGGACCCGAAATCGGAGACGGCGCAGACGCTAGCGAAGTTAAAAGCCACTCCAGCGGTTACAGTAACCTTGCAAACGTTAGCGGAGGCCAATGCGAGGCAGTCGCTCGCATTCGTCAAGCCGATTGTGTCCATTGATCCGGTTACGCCCCAACGGGAAGTGTCTGGTCCAAGATCGCAGCCACAGACGCCTTATTTTCAACCTCAGACGCAGGCGAATGGGAGTGGCTACCCCTATTTCCCGTCCCGAACGGAGCCAGAACAGAATACGATGACGTCGAGGGATTTGAACTTGCGGCAACAATGGTGGCCAGGAATAACGGGTGCGAGCGAAACTAAAGCGCCGGAGTTGAAACCAGAAGTACCGGAAGGAAAGGAAGGAGAAGTGGGGGCGGGGATAGGTGGAGAATCGTGTCCGCCGCCGCCGATATTAGTCCGGCAAGACCAGGATACGAGCCGGAGAGAAGGCGGATCGTATGGAGAGGTAGAGCGACGGAAAGCTAGGAAGCAGAAATCGCCGCGGAGTTTCAAATTGGCGGAAGTACCTGGTGAGTTTTGTCTTAATCGACCATCATTAAGATTGACAGATTAGCTAGTACATTTGTAAGTGTTCTAAGCTTTCTAGTACATTTTTTAAGTGATGAAATATTTATTTTAATGTTACTTTTAAGTACTAGAGCCTCGTTCGTTTTGACCCAAATTTAAACCGACTTAAAAGTCTACCCAAGACTTTGTGCTTATAAGCGTTCGAGATAGGTAGACTTTGCTAAACTTTGGGCTTGTAGGCGTTTTCTTTAGCTAGTCGACTTAAACTTTGGAAGTCTACTTTTAGTTTTGGTGCAAAGTCAGGCAAGTCTTAAACTTAACCCCGCCTCTTGTTTATATATCTCCTTTGTTGATATCGAACAATTCATATACTGCTTTTGTTTATTTTCAACAAGCACCGCCTCATGGGTGGAGCAATTGTAAACTTTTGCTTATAAGCGTTCGTTTTGACTCAAGACTTTCCAAGTCGACTTCGGTAAACTTTCAAAGTTTAGGCTAAAACGAACGCTCGTAAGTAAAAGTCAAGGAAGTCTGGTAAGTCTACGTTTAAGTCGATGGTGTAAAACGAACGCGGCTTAGTTTTGGTGCTATATGTGTTGTTGGTTTCGTTGTTGGGTTCAAGATTGGTGCATTTTTCATTGTAGGAGTGGGTGTGGGTTGGGCTTCATCTTTAACGTTTCTTTGGCAAAGACAGAATGTGAATCTGAGAAAAGAAGCGGATTTCAATTTCTTTGGCAGTCAGATGGAACCTTTTTGTGCCATTTGCGCCCTCTTTACAGAAGCTCGGGTAAGTTTGTTTCGTTATTGTCTTTTTCGTTCATTTTGGTTGCAATTGGAAGATTGTTTAAGGCTCCACTATACCTTAGCTTATGTGTGTGAAACAGTAGCAGATGGCGTTGATGTTTGTCATGGTTTTGCGAAAGCTTTGCGTACGGAACTGTGTTCTGGATCTTTCAGAAAACTGCGAACACTTTACGGCGTCGCTCTATTATTTTATTATTCGAAGTTTGCTTTTCTTACTTTTTTCGAAAAATGTCGGATCGGAACTAACTTTTTATGTGATCTGACCTGTGAACTGATCGAAATTAATCTTTGATCTGATCGCGTTAGGCTAGCCGGACCCTTTCTTGTTTACTAAAAGCAGCAAGCCGCATAACCGGGTTCAGACATGTTGTAGGAGGTGTCAACAATTAACCTAACCTAACCGTATATAGTGTGCTGCGGTTTGCAATACCCCGCCTGAAGCCGAATAAGGATTGTTGAGGATCGCTTAGGCTCCTTCCCAAACATGGCTGAACCCGCTTTTATGCGAGAGTTGCTGCTTTTAGTAAACAAGAAAGGGTCCGGCTTGCCAGTGTTGCTGGTTGCCGCAAAGTTTACACCCTTATTTTGATTCTGGAAAGTACAGTTTACCACCACAGTTTGTTGTAATAGCACAATTTTCCAAATCAAGTCATTAAGTTTCTGAAGATTTCGAAAATGGCTTGTTACATATTGTGCTGGTTTTAACAAAGTTATTCCAAAACTCCCCATGCTAACTGCCCATACCGAGCTAAAGTTTACTTGAGCCTTAATATAATGTTTGTTTTTCCCTGATCTTTTGCAGCATTTAAAATGCGAATTTGAAGCAACGAGTTGGCGGGAATCGCAGTCTGTACTTATGCAATCGCATTCCCAAGTATGGGTTCATGAAGAAAATTACTACCCAAGAGTAAGTGTTTCATTTCTTATTTTGTAATCCTCCCACTTGTCTAGAAAAAGCGTTATTGTTTCTGTAATTAACATATACGTAGCTTAATCTTCTCTTATTAACAAATACGAAGCTTAATTTTCTTTCCTTTACATTTCCATAGGGAACAACCGTGCGCAAGAATGAAAGAAAAGCAGGATGGGAGTTCAAAATGTCGGCATTGTTGCGTTGTTCCCAGTGTCGTCTCTGTGTTCACGCCAAATGTTATGGGCAACCCGAGCCTTCCCACAAGGGTGCGTGGTTATGCCAACGCTGCCAAGAAAAAGATCTGCAAGCTGTAAGTATCTCAACATCATAATTTCAATCTTAACAACCTTTTTGTAACTTTTTGTTAATTTTTCTCGGTAACTTCTTCCTCGCAGGTCTGTTGTTTATGTCTGTGGAGGGGAGGAGCTTTAAAACGCACTGCTGAAGGAGGCTGGGCTCATATTTCCTGCGCACTCACGATTCCTGAAGTCACCTTCGGGGATGTGGTGCGCCGAGAACCTATTCATGTAGAACATGTCAGCTCTGAACGTCTCCAACTGGTAAGAATTTCAAGAATCCAATTTTACATCCTTTTCTTTTCATTTCTTTCCATTTTTACTACTACTACTATTACTACTACTACTACTACTACTACTATTACTCCTACTACTACTATTACTCCTACTACTACTATTACTCCTCCTACTACTATTACTCCTCCTACTACTATTACTCCTACTACTATTACTCCGACTACTATTACTCCTACTACTATTATTAGTACTGCTACTACTATTACTACTACTACTACTATTACTACTAACTTACTATTATTATTAGTAGTATTAGTTTTAGTATTATTAGTAGTAATATTAGTTTTAATACTAGTATTATTATTAGTTTTAATACTAGTATTATTATTATTATTTTTAGTATCAGTATTAGTATTATTGTTTGATCTTTTTTTGTTATTTTCAGCCTTGCAATTACTGTCAAGATTTGGGCCCGGAGCGCGCAAGAGGAGGAGCTTGCGTTCAGTGCAGTATTGGGCGTTGTGCACAGTGGTTCCACCCTATGTGTGGGTGGGCCGCAGGGGTGCGGTTTGTAGACGGTGGGTTTACCCAACCCATTCGCGCCAGGTGTACCTGCCATCGCTCCGAGCGACACAACACATCACCTAGACACCGAGGAAGGCCGCCTCCTGTGAATGTAGATGATACAGTACTCGCCCCTCACCCTAATGGCGGCCATTTTTACGCCCGGGTGCTCAATACCAAGGAAGAAGAGTTTTATTGGTTGGATTTCATGGACGGAAGTACTTCCAAAGACACGTTCCCCGAAGATATTGTAGTACGTCCAATCAAATCCTTACTGTCCTTTCTAACTTGTTACTTTTTGCGCATTTTTTGTACACTTTTTATTCATTTATTGATTTGTAGGATTTAGATTGTAGAAGAAACGGTCCCCCAGAGATTAATTCGCAGGTTAAGATTAAATGGACCGATGGACTGGTGTATGATGGCATTTACAGAGGATCAAACATGAAATGCGTGTATACGGTTAGTTTTTTTTTACTATTATTATTACGAGAAATTAGGAAAAAGAACTTCTTAACTTTTTTTTTAAAAATCATAGATGAAGTTCCAGGATGGTTCAATGGCATGTTTGGAGCGAGAAAAATTTTATTCAGCTAGTGAAGAATTGCCCAAAAGTATTCGCGATCAGTTGGTAAGTGGAATCAATTTTTTAGCTGTAAATTGTTTAGGGCATTTAGAGCTTAATTAATTATTACTATAATTATGGCTTTTTTATATGCGTAGCCTTTTGTGATGCCATTGTAGCGGGAGAGAGCTCGCCAATCTTGGCTGATCGATGAAAGTAATACTAAGCGTCCTATTCCAAGTCCTCGTTAGGGAAAAGAATGCAAGAAAATAGTTTTTTATGAGTTGCATGTGTTTGCTGGAGTTCCTTTTTTGTGGTTTCTTTTTTATCAAAAAAGTGTTTTAAGAAAAGGAACTTGTATGGATGTCGTTTCTTTCTGTATTTTTTGCAACTTTTGCTTATGAGTTTTTGTTTAAGTGGTTTGGTTGTGTTCAGTATTACTGAATGAATCTTTCGTTTTTTAAGGGGGATTGATAGGGAATAACTTTCGAACAAATTTCCTCTTTTTTTGGGGAGTTTCTGAAGTGTAAGAAGGTTTCTGAATGATTTGACGAAGTACAAATTTTTGTTGCTCTGGCTAATAAAGAAATTGACGTTTTGCTCTTGTTTTCTGACAGGAACAGTCATGACATGTTAGGCGATTGTAATGCGTGCATACAATACAACACGTACTCGTCCAAAATTTGCATGGATTTATTGTACAACATCTTCTGTTCCATACAGCTTCTTCTTGTTCCATGAACAGTGAGTATTTACTTGTTTTTTCATAGAAAGAAAACATGGATGTTAGAGATATAATTGTTCGTGTTTTGAAACTTCTAAGTACGGTGCATTTTAGTCTAGTCATATTTGTATTGTTTTCAGTCTATTGTTTACGTTATTATATTTCATTGTTTGTTTTCTATTGATTATTGTTTGTATGTTTATAGTAGTTCTACGAAAATCGAACAAAAGGCGTCTCAGCCAATCTGGAAGCGTGGTGTCAGTTCTTTTCCCGTTGTTTTGTTCACGGCAAAGGGTACCTTTAGTAGTGTGCGTTACGCAGCAGTAAACAAACCAGTCGCTAACGGTAGACTTTGGCGCAGGGTTTATTTTTGTTCGGCTTCCCATACTTACCTTCACTGGGAAGATGGATAGGAAAAGCAACACACCCTAACGTGAAAAGTATAAGTATAGTATATGCAGTATATTTACAAAAAGTGTTGACAACAATACTAATATCTATACGTGTGGTTTAATCAGCTGTATTTCCTTTATTATTGCCTTAATTAATTTGAAAAACGCAATTCTTAAGCTAAAAACAAAGCGCAAACTGGAAGTGCAAACTAATTATTCTAGGAAACTGAAATCTACTGATAAGTTCTATAACAATGTATTATATAATATACTCGCTTCTAATTGAAGCGAGGTATGATTTTATGATGAATCATGCCTTTGTTGAATAATCTTAAAATTTTAGCTAGCGATATAAGATGTTATTATTTATTATGTTTAGTCAGAAGATCTACACGGGGATTCCTTGAAAATTCAATAAGTATGTTATTCGAATATGGTCTCGTTCAGCAGACAGCGTGGGACCAAGCCCATGAAAGAAACTTGTGTCAGAAATCCTCGTCGCAGACAGGAAACTAAATCCCCTGTCCAAGCTAATGAGTCGAATGTATGCTTTAGCTGGCTTTGGGTGTCAGATTCTCCACATGGGAGATGACAATGACATCCGACCCTTTTTTTCGCGTACAATCTTGTCCTACACCCTTAAACTCGAGTCATTTCCAACTTCTGCCATTCATTTCCGCAGAAATAAGTTGTGGAATTTACAAGTCAATTTTGTATTACAGTATAATTTCGCTTCTCAAACCCAATATACACTATGCAGTCGCATTTCTTTGGTTAAATAAAAATTAAAGCAGGCACTAGACTTCCCCACAACAAAGAACATGGTCAATTATCTTTTACCAATAATAGATTCCACCGAAAAAGATATTTTGGGTTTCATTTTGATACTTTCTTTGGTTTCATTTAATGGCATCTCTCGAGTTTTAACTAGCGATTCCAGAAATTTCTGTTTTTCAGAGCTTGAAACTGAACTCGGTGGGGACATGGATAAACTAGAGTACATTGTAGACAAATCTAGAACTCTGGTTTGGACCAATAACGGTTCTTCTGACACACTTCCTGATGGTGACACTAATGGAGAGGACGATATGGTTGATGGTAGGATTGGAGGTGGTACTGCAGGCCAGAATTTGAGCATTTTCTGTAGTTCTTCGGATAAGTGAGGATGGGGACAAGGTGAAGATGATAAAGGCAGATTTAAGGGCAAGGCAGCCCTCCAAAATGGCGGCTGAGATGACGCTATCGCTGTTAGCGTGGCCGCGTGTTGAAGTTCCGCCAGGTGCTCCCGTTGATTCATCATGGCGTCAAGTTCTTCATCTGCGAAAGTTTTGCGTTTCCTCATGCGCTCGTTTACGTACTGCTGCAGTCCCACAGAAGGCTGCAAATCAGTGCTGCGATGATTCCATTGCCGGTAATCTGGTTCAGAAGTTAAAAACAAAGAAAAAGAGGAAAGAAGATTATAAGCACGTGCTTGTCCATCTCGGGGAATTCAAGAGCTTGGAAAGCTTGAGTTCATTTTGCGGCCTTTCTATGATCAATGAAACGAAACCAAGAGTCGAAGAAGCGACAAAGAGCTTCAGTTGTCTCGATGGGTACAAGGGAGCAGCGGCAAAAGCCGACCCAAAGGTACCGCGATTTGGGGAGTTGTGATTATGGGCGGGTAATACAAGGAGCAAAATGGTAATCTCCGACAAGGGATTTCTTCTTCAAACGGACCCGATCTCGGGTCGCCGTGTCAAACAAACTCGAGCAAAATCACACATGCGGAACTCGAAACTAAACTATATGTACCATTCCCTCCTCTATAACCCTCTAGATTTCAACAGATCTTCCCCAGAGAAGATAAACATAAAATATGTTCCTAGCATCCAATATCCGTAACCTTCAAACTCGGAAACTTCCAAAATAACATTCAAATATGATGGAAAGACGCTAAACCGCATTCGGAGGGAAAATTTCCCTACATATGCGCCAAATACCGGCCAAGAGGGAAAGATCCCTCTAGATTGCTCGTGGTTTTGTAAGTTTAAGCGAGTTTCTATAGCGTTTATGAACGTTTATAACATTCGTAAGTCCTAATAATTATAAACGTGTTGTTAAATAACGTAATGTAAACAACGTGACGCCATTTTAGGCGCAAAAATGTAAAGAAGATACGGAGATTAATACTGTTATCAGAATTAGAACATATGGGACATATCCTGGACGTATCTTGAACTTCCTGAGGAAGCTGAGGATCCCCTTCAGAACAAAGACAAAGTCTTAAGTGCTAGTTAGTGGGTGAGATGCTGCAGCATGCCAGAGATAACTTTGGGGCAAGGGTGTCTATTTGTATGAAGGAATCGGAAATGCAGCATGACCTTATTAGTTGGACATGTTAAAGGGTGAAAAGTTCATTCATGTGCTTATGGCATTCATATAGGGGCTATGCTTCCTTGTGATCAAGAATCTGGGGTTGAGGCAGGACCTTCAAGATGTTCCCATGTATGAGTATTATATACCCTACCAGTGCTACCAGCCAATCTGGCGCGGTCTAATATTCGAGTTTCAAACGCTATACGAGGGATGGGAAACTCCCCAAAGAGATCCCTTCTTGAGGAAAGAGAAAGAGTGTCACCTTACCAACAGCCTCTCATCTCCACTTCATCTCTTTTGGAAGGGGGAGACTAAACGCTTTGACGAAACCTCTTACAAAAGATCACAGAGATCAAATTCTCGGCTTTTTGACAGTTATGAACGAAAAGGGACGTGACAGTTGAATCCATATAACTTGTTAGAGCAGGCTCAATTTTTCCATTATTTGTTCAAAGGAGGTCAATTAGTTCTTGCTTAAATAGCTTCACTTACTGTGCAAAACGTCCTTGGCGATTGTACTCTGTTGCAACGTCCGTAAATGCTTTTGATAGAGGCGCTTTTGGGCTAATAACGCTTCGGTAGTCCGCGTTTTGGCTTTCACTTCTTTAGAACCAGTACTTTCAGCGTTTTGTTGCCTAAAACGTACATAAAATTAACTTCCTGACCTTCCTTCTGTTAGTCATACAATCTTAACATAAAATTTGCGTTAAAAACATCAAATATCCCACTACGAAATCAGAAAGCCTGCAGACGCCGTTCTCCCGATATTGGCGGGAAGAATCCGCGCCAAATAGGGGAAAATCCCTCCAGAGTTCGGCAAATTAACAACGAGATTCTTCTTAATTTTCCCAGTTTGCGTTTAAATTAAAGTTAAAGATTTTACCTGCGTAATGCAACTTGGGCAGCCATAATTCTTTGTCGTTCTACTACGAGTAGGCAATTGGTGCACTGACATTCTCTCCACCGACACAGTTTTTTATGTCCTTTGAGGCACGACACGACTCCATGATTTCTGCAACGGGCACATTTAGGCGTTCGCAGTAATCTACGAGCCCTGGTAGTGGACGCTGAACTCGAATTGCTGGAAACTGTATACTTCATGTTTGAATCGCGGTTTAGAGTCATGGTACCGGTACTCATGGCTCCTGGAGCTGAACTGGAGTCAAAGATGAGATGTGGCAAGGGATGAGGGGTCTTTTTAGAGGCAAAACTTTCCCTTTCGGACGGCACTCCTTCTTAACGTTACTCCCAGAGGATTGGGATACCTAAGAATAGCTCGTCTCATTTCCAGAAACCCAAACCAATGGTTTTCGTTGTTGCAGTTTCTTCGGAGCTCTCATTGGCTCAGACAGACATTTCCCCCCGATCTCCTTGAACCTATTGAAAAAAGTGGCGACTTCGGAGAATGTAACAATGTGTGTCAAAAGCTGTTTGCTCTTCTTCTTTTCACGTCGTAAAGAGAGCAAAAAGCAAACTTTGGACTTGTTACCCCCACCAGATTAACCTGCCGCTATGCAAACGACTCTGGGTGTGAAGTACCAGGAGGCAATGAAGGAGAGATGTGTTTATAGCGTAATAAATTTACTGCCAAGGAGACTTCTTAACAACAAGAAATGTTTCTACTTGGTTGCGACTTGTGTGGGCCCCTCGTTGCTTTTGTTGTAGCTGTTTTAGCACTTTTAGTCTGACAGCTTAGAACTTGGTGCACTTCCTGCAGCCAGCCAAAGGTGTCGAGCGTTCAGAATGCAAGCGTAGCTCGTGTTTTTCATCATATCGCTTGTTTTCCCAAAGGACAAAACACACAGTAATACACCTGTTCTTCTCTATTTGCTTAACCGAAACAACAACTGAAAGTAGGGCAACTATTTCCGCATAATACAGTCTTATCCACACACTATATAGTTTATTATTTGTGATAATTTATATGAACTATTTAAAATATTAATTTACTATTTACTTTTATACTAATTATGTAATATTTATATGACTAATTCATTATTGAATTTTTTAGTACATAAGATATGAGACAACAAAAATTAATAAATATAATTTAACTTCTCAAACAAATTAATCAAAAATATACTGTTTTATTTTAAGTACAAGTTATATTATAATCATTCTTATTGCCGATGTTCTTACGTAATTTCTTTCAGCGTTGGACAAAAGATGCGATAAATGGTATCAGGAAGAGTTGCTGTAGTAATCGAGAAAATTTCGTAACGGAATTAGCTGCATGTTTTCTAGCAAAATGGCTAATCTTGGGGTTTAGCTTTCGATGTTAAGCTAACTTAAACTCAAATATCTTAAACAAACGGATGTTTCTCTTTTGTGCCTTTTGATGTCTTTTCCCCTCATTACTGTCTTCTTGGTGTCCTGACAACTCCATGACAGATGTTCATATCAGGAACTTTTGACTCTTCTGCGTTCAGGCCCCGCCTCCCTGAGCAATACACGTCCTCTAGTAGTGTACACTATACGAATCTATCAAAGTCTTTCACTAAGTCTCTCGGGAACCTTTGAAGGAATGAAAGTCAAACACTCAAAGTTTAAAACCATCTAATTTTGGAAATTTCAGCAACTGTGTAGAAGAGCGAGAACAAAAGGATGGCTCGTGTCATTGGGAAAGTAATTTGAGAAGACTGACTTTCGACTACAACAAAACGTATGTACTTTTCTTTGTCAAATAAAAAAGTTGCACCTGCTAGTAGAGCTTTGAGAAGTTAAAACTGGCTAGGGAAGTTCATTTAAGAAAAAAAGAAAAAATACGAAAGTCACAAGTTACAATGGCGGTGAGTTGTGTTAAGTTTCGTTTGACACAAGAGACGCTTTGGCACAAGCGCTATAGGGGTTTGCCATTTGCTGTGAGACTTTGACAAAGCGCTATTTGGGGGGTTGGGGTGGGTAAGAAGTGAACCATTCTTTTGAAGGAAAATGAATGAATGCTTGTCCTTTTTGCCTTTCTTGACACTCATTAGCGTTCCCAACTAACTTCGCCCTAATAACGTTGTTGTAATTCGTCTTGTAAGAACCCGTTTGTTTCTATTGTTGGAGTTTGAAAGAATAAGGACCAAGGAATAAACCTTGTCCCGAAACTCGACTTAACACGCGCTATATGCAACCTCCCTCAACAACTCCATACTCCATCAACTTTGTTTATGACAGAACAAAAGAAAGATTCTCCCTCGCCGACCAAAACACATCAATTTTTGCTTCCGATTGTCATGGGGATGGATGACTCTAGCTGACAACACTTTACTGTCGAGTTTCTGCAGGTGGAAACCCCACTAAACAAAATCTAAAAAGTAAATACCTAATGTTAAGCTTAATTACGAAGAGAAGATTCACACTCAACATGATTTTATTGTAATTACTCAATTCATAGTTCTGCGAATTTAAAGGTTTAAATTCGTAGAATAAAAAATTCGTAGAATAGATAGAGAAAAAAGAATGGAAAAGTTTTGTTGCTGTGCTATTGAAGCAAAGGCTGATCTACCAAATTTCTACCAACTTTTGAACTCGCAGCAATTAAACGTTCCTACGATAGCTTACAAAGGACAGCACTCGTAATCAGTTAGAAACGGCTGATTTCGTTCTTTGCCAAATCCAATTTTCAGGACACCAGTGCGTTCATCATTTCAGGGCATCAGATGTTCGCTAAAGTATCTAAGAATTCTATCAAACTGTCTAGAACTCTATTCAGTGACAACATTCGCTAACCAAACATTTATTTAAAAACCTTCGATTCCATCCAAAAATATTCGCTGAACCATAAACCTTCGATTCCACCTAAAAACGTTCGCTAAATCAGGAATCTTTCGTTTCCTCAAAAAACCTTCGCTATAAAGCCTTCGATGACTTCAAACTACCAAGAAGCATTCGAAATTAAATTATAAATAATATTACTACTCTAACTGTCCTATTTTCTAGTTATTCCGTAAGAATGAGAAATAAAAAACGCTTGCAGTATTTGCTGGAAATTTTTGTGAATGGTGCCTAAATCATCTTGTTTTCCTGCACCGTAAAAAAGCACGTTAGTCACGGTTATAAAAAACACAAGAAAGTAACCAGATAAGGCACATTGTTGCCTGTCTAAATGACTCCTCTCTTGGGTCCTAAAACTAACGCTTGTGTGTTTTTTAGGAAGTCGTAGACCACCCAACCGCACTCTCCCACAACCCGAGCCAGTCGCGTGAATTACACTAACTAAAAAAAAGACACCCCTTACAAAAAAGAATCCCACTGTCACTTGAACCACAACTCACACCATCCATCATGTTACGTCGTCAAACTACCCTTAAAAAAATCTACAAAAATCTTTAAAAAACTCTCTTTAACAAGGACAGTTAGAGCACCCGCTATTGTAATGCAATCAAGCATAGAAAATTATACATTTCACTTTTAAATAGTTTTTCTTTATTCCGAAAAGTTCGCTTCAGGTCATGGACAACCTCAAGTAGCTCTAATAACTGAAGCTTTTTTAAAAAAACTATTTTTTTAAGCTTGTAGTAGCAATATGCAGCATCTGCTACGTCGTTATTGTTTCAGAATTTTTTTAAAAAAAAAGAAAGAAAGGGAAGAGATGAGCTTTTTAGACACGCTGGAAAGTGTCATATGTGCCAAGCGTTTGAAACATAACAATAACAAGTTCTTCACGATCGTCTGAGTATATAACTATATATACGCAACAAGAGCAAGTTTTTCCGGTCTGTTAACCCGGCCTGTACTTCCTCAATTCAGTGACGGTAAAACGGGAGGATAAAAAGGTTCTCAATTTTGGTTCCGGTTCGTCTTAAACGTTCTTCTCCCCCGAAACCGGCTGGTAACACCCGGTCAAGAACTTAATAGCTATATACACACTACACACAACACGCTCCCGAAACGGAAATATGGAATCTTTCCAAAAGAGGCGCCAAAGACCACACCTTTGGCTGTAAGACAAGAGGCCCCAAGTACTCTTTGAATGAAAATAAACCTCGACGACGTCCAAACTTTGGCACATTATCTTACAGAGGATATGGATTGACTTTGGAGGGTTCACCACTTCTCTCGACATTTACTTGTATATTTAGTTAATCATGATACAATTGCACCATAGACAAACTAAAAGTCATAGTAGAATTAAGTAAAGTCAGGAATCGATTGCAGTGATTGAATTCAAGCATGTTTTGCGTGGTTATAGTTGTTGATACCTCCAAAATTGAGCTCCTTCGTATTATGCATTTGAAAATTCCCTGCAAAATGTAAAATTTGAGGATCAATAGTATATGCAATATGGTTTTTATAAAAATCGTTGTATACCGAATTTGCTGGGGACACGTTGATCGTCTTCGATAGTTGGAGACTTTTCTTTTTTCCGTTCTTCCTTTCCGTTCTTCTGCTCTTCAGGAGAAGTTCCAGTTTCTTCAACAATGGCTCGTTTATTCCCTGTAATTACGTTTTGTGAATGCGATGTGCGATCTAATTGGAAGAGTGCAATCTTTTACCATTGAAAAATTTGTTGACGACGACATCTATCGAGCAAAAGAAGTAAACAAATATATATTTTATTAATGTTTTTATTTACGTTGTGAATTTTCAAAGTGACTAATACTAAAAATTCCCAGGAAATTACTAGTTTCAATCGATACGCGTATAAAGTTAAATCCATGTAAAAGAATATAATTACCCGACACAAAATTCCAAATCCAGGGTAATAGGAATTTCCCAATTATTGCACCTGAAAGTTATTATCCAAAGTAAGAAATATTACACGGATTATTACTTTTTAATTAGAATACCCATGGCATTACCCATTTTAAAAACCAGGAAAAGATTCAAAAAATGCAAACGCGCTGTTCAATATGCACGAGTGTTATACGTTCTTTACACGAACTTTTCTCTTCAACTTGATATGTCTCAGAGTAGAGAGAAAACCAACGTGTGCGGCTGTAAAACAGAACACCTCTAGCACGTATAAGTTTTGTCACGTATAAGTTTACCTTTATCAAGCTGAAAAAGATCCATTCGGATAGATACATTCTGCTTGAAGATAAGAAGATAGTAGTTATCACGTAGAATTCTATGAATAAGTATAATCTCAATGCCGTTGAAAGAAACACAAATCTTATTGTTCATCGTATCTTTCCGTATTAAGTCATCGGAAGTAACAACTATTGTGAAAAGGGAAGAATGTAAATTTAAGATTGAAACTAACTATTCTTTACTTCCAACAAATAAGTAGTTTTAAAGCTCGCTTTCGTAGGCAAAAACCAGGTGGTACATGTTCTTTTCTTCGCACAACAGGAGAATCATTCGAAAGCGTCCAGTTTCCCAAGTCTAGGTTCTGTTTGTCTGCGCAACAGGGAGTGGAAGTCCGAGGTCAAGGAAGGTCAGCTTGTCTTGGAACAGAAGTTAAAGAACAAGTGCTCGGCTGCGAAATGTACAGACATTTCTAGGCTCTTATTTTCGCCCGCTACTTAGCTCCAAAGTATTTATCATTGTTCGTGCCAGTACAAACAATGAAGCATATAGCCAACGTAAATCGCTTCAAATGGAACAAACAGAAATATCCAAAAATTTAGCAGAAGTACGAATTTCGTAGGTTAAATTAAGTTAGATTAAGGTTAGTTGGGTTAGGTTAGAATAGATTGGTTAGGTTATTCTTATGGTTCTAAGAACCCTAAGGCACTCATTTGTGTTTCCTGCTTTTAGACACCTACAACATGTCTGAATCCGCTTTTCTGTTTTAGCTGCTTTTTGATGTAAACAAGAAAGGGTCGAGCTAGCTTAACGTTCGTCCTTTTCCCAACAATTTGAGCGCCATTAACGTGTAAAGTATGCTAGTGAAATATTTATAAGCAAATACTCTAAAATAATTTAGTTTAATTTATTAATGAGTATGTGTTGTTTCAACATTCAATCTTCAAAACATAGTTTTAACCAAGTATTTTTGTATTTTCCAAGCCTGGTGAAGGATCATTTACAATGGAGCCGACACACCATACATGGGAAATTTTGCAGCCAGTTACGACGCTTGCGTCATCCGTTCTCAGCCGTCCTCGGTGTTATTAGGTGATATTCTTCACGAATGGCTCAATCCCGCAGTGCTGTGGATACTAGGGTATCCACAACACTGCGGGAGATAGAAGCCGTAGGAGACTCAATCCCGCGTTTTGTGGATACTATCCACAGCGCTGCGGCTTTTAGCGCCACTAACGTCTAAAGACCGCAGTTGTGGATAAGTATCCACAACGCTGCGGGAATTAGTGAACAGACAAATCTAACACGCAGTTTGTGGATATCTTTCACCATTCACGAACGCAAATTGTCATTCTCCCCCCTTTATCTTTATTGGTTAACACAGTGGCTTTTGATTGCGATTATGTGAGAGCAATTAGGAAAAATAGAATATGTACATGAAAATAAATATATATGCAGTATGAATTTTCATCGTTTTTGTTTAGTCTCAACGAAAACGTTGAAAATTGAGATCAGCAAATTTGCGATAAGTTTCTTTCATGTGAATATTGTTTGATTAATCGGATAGCCCTACTTGTGAATTTTTCTTTAAAAATTATGTGTCGGTGAAAATACAGACCCATTCTTGACTGAAAAGCGTACTTCCTTATGTTTGGGTAAAGATCACAGAAAACCGACGTGGTACGTAACTCGTGTTAAATTTCGTACACCCTGACCACTCAGTTAAAAAATGTTAAACTTTTTAGCGCGTTTAATTTGGTTTTTAGCTTTTTAACTTAACAGTTTAACGAAGTTTAACATTTTAACCCTAAGTTTAACGGTTTTAGTCCTCATTTTAATCCTAAGTTTAACAGTTAACGTGTAACCCTCGTACACCTACCAACGGACTTATGAACCCCTTGAGAAAACCTTCAACTATCCGACTGTACTGGTTCATCGCTTGAAATGTTGCTTTCTGTGCTTGCCGCTTGCCTTCGTTTTTTGGCTTCTCTATCTCGTCTTCCTAAAGTGGTTCCTACCAGGGTAGTCACGTCGCTCAACTTCCGCTTGCCGTTAGTTGTGTTGCAACTTACCGTTGCGCTAGGGTTGCTGCTTGCAAATACAAAGCAAGACATGTATGGCTATAACAAAGTATTAAAATACCGAACAAAGTATTGAACAGGAAAGTTGCAAATAAGAAAAAGCTTCGAATACGAAAATCGTAAATACGTTGCAAGTATACTTCTTCGAAATAAAAACCTCTCAGCCTGTATGGACCTTTTTCGAAGCAAAATGGATCAAGACGAAGACATCCGGAAAGCTTACTTTCTTCAACTCATTCAGCGTATTCGTCGGTCTTGTTCTTACGACCAAGTAAAACGTATATTCCTGGATGAATTGAGTACTGTGTCGTCTTTCGAGCTGCCCAAGACGAAGAAAAATGCCCAAGAAATTCAATCTAATTTTCGAATTGGAACTAGTTTTTTTCGGTTTCTTCCCCATGGCTTTGAAGGATTTATTCCTTATGAAACCCGCAGCGATGGGAATTGTTTTTACAATTCGATCGCAATTCTTATCTTTGGTGATGAATCTTTTAGCACTGAACTCAGATGCAG
>RJJA01000382.1:6015-26460 GCA_003724045.1 Lepidurus arcticus
TGAGGAGCAACACCCCTTCGTAAGTGTGTGGTGATCGGATAAGGTCGAAACCTCCAAAGCTTGCAAAAGTGAGGTTCTGTGGTGGTTCGATTCCCACTATCGTTTCAATGCTTCTTCTTCGCCTCTCGGATAAGTTCGGAAAGTTGTTTCGTGCTTTTCCGTATGTTCTGGACAAGAAGCTGGAGCCGAGTCGTCATTTTAGTTGTTCTTGGGATCTTTGCCTTTGTTCGTTGCTTTCTTTAGCTCGGTGACACGCACAGGGACGCTAGGGTCAAACGCGAAATGGTTGCCCTTGCAATTTGAACATTTCTTCAATAAGCCACCACGCTACTACGAATTTGTCGTAAAAGAAAATTTTTACAGTGAAGAGTATTGCTTAAGGAAGTCATTAAAGAATAATTAGGAAAGGTCAAAAAGGGACAAGGGCAATCCAATAAAGAAGAGAGGAGTAGGTTCAAAACAAGGACAAATCAACGAATGGAAGGGCACAGACAGTGTCAATTTAATTTACAGGTCACTAAAATTCCCGATACCTTCGTGTATTCGAGGACTTTGTTGAATGGAAGAGTGACACAGACAAAAAGACTTAGATAAGGTACAAGTTTTGTTTCACCCGTGTGTCGTCGTGTATTCAGTTCGAGAACACAACTTGAAAACTGTCAAACAAGTATTGCACAGAAGTCTTGCACTTTCCTCTTTCACGGTTTCATGTATATTGATGGTCTTAAGACATTCTGGGGAAGAATCACGTAACAAAATATGACTTAACTTTTTTTACAGTAATTGAACCTTTTTGTGTGTGGTCGTTAATCGCAAACCGTTAATCTAACGCTTTGACGGTAGTGTTGGGTAGCAACAGGGCCATTAAACCGCCCCCTTAGAAGACGTAATTCATTGATTAGACATTAAGGCAAAAATCTAATTCTAAAAACTCACCAATTAAGAAAGCCGTGAATAGTCCTATAGGTAGCTCACACATGACATCAATCAAGGCTCCGAAGGTAACGGTACCCAAGATGGAGCCCAATCGAGCTGAAACGAATGTTATGGAAAACGCGGTTGATCTAAAATTCAGAAAAAATAAGTAATCGTGAGCGAAACGATTGTAGAAGGACTACTACCTGACAGTAGTAGGGAAAAGCTCGGTAGTGAGAACGTTAATTGCGTTGAAAGCCATGTTTCCGAAGAAATTGAAACAGGCGGTAACTACCAAATCCCCCACAGGGCTCTTAATTACCAATACCAGCAATGCACAAACACCAGCTGACAAGAGGCCAAACGCTAGGAAACAAAATTATTTTAGAATGAATCATTCATTAAAAATCATTAATTTGTAATCACCTAATAATATGTAACAAATTGTTTCGATATTTTCTTAAAACATTCCAATAGCTGTTTAGGCATATTACATAACATAAGAAATTTAATCATTCCTGACCCTTTATAGGCCGAAGGTCAAACTTTGCCGTAACAAGCTACATGTTTCTTTTTTTACTGTTTCGCATCAATAAGCTAAGGTATGCGGGAGCCTTAATTTTACATCACTAACTTCTTGTTACCGTTATCTTCGGTTTCGGAAGGATCTTTTCGGACTTTGGAGTGTATGAGAAATGCTGACCTTTAACCTCTTCCAATGGATTCGTTAGAATATATTACCGATGAAGAATTTGCGGCCGAGTTTATCCATGTGCAGGAACGTCCAAACATTGCCGGGTAACGGTGCGATGGCAATAATTAGTGCATTAATATAAACTTGTTGACCAGGTTGACACCCGGTGTCGATTTCTGTGCCATTTCCAGCGTTAACGACTTGACAAATAGTCACCGAGGCATTAGGGTGCTGTGCCATGTAATTTTCTAGATTTTCGAACAACTGCGGCAGCCATAGCAGCAATCCCGCGTTCCTATAGAATTAGCCGTAATGTTATCTTCTCTCATAGTATCAAACTTTTCATGGAATAATACGATTCTTCTTCTTTTAAATTGTCTTTGATTTAGTAAAACGTACGAGAATTGTAAGACGAATTGGATGAACACCGTTAGCAGGATGCTACGCAGTAAAGGTGGTTTAAAAAGCGTTCTAGATTGGTCTGCTATTGTTGAAAAGGTACTTCGGAGTTTCTTAAAGAACGGCGAAGTCTCCGAATGACTATCTTCCACGTCAAGGATCAACCGAGTGTACTAGAAACTTGAGAAATTGTCCAAAATTTGTGTGGATTGAATTAGCTTTAATTGTACTGGGAAGTCGTTCTCTGGTTTTCCGGTATTTTCGTGGAAAACTCGTCGAAGAACTTGCAAAGCTTCGTCATGACGACCTTTAGCCAAGAGAAATTTTGGAGATTCTGGCAACCATAATAATCCCAATGCTGCAATTAAGGCCATGGAAGCACACAACGCAGTGAACAGGCGCCAAGAATCGTAAGTGAATGAGTCAGTAACGTAAGCGAAGCTCTGAGGAATAACTAGCCATGCCAGACCTTAAAATAAAATAAATAAAATATTTTTTTTCATTTCTGTTCCGAGTAAAATATCCGTACAAGTCATAGCGACGTTCCCTTCGATGTAAAACGCGTCTAACAAGCTTATCATGCCTCCTCGCTTAGCGGCGGGCTGGAATTCCGCGAAAAATGTAAAAACGACTAAAATTCCACTCAAACTTCAGAGAAGTGATCGTTTATATATTTTAGAAATTTCGGTATTTCTGTGAGTGTAGTAATTTACCCAACGCCAGCGAAGAACTTGAGAACGAGAAATAGTGCAAATTGTTGAGCTAAGCTGGAAAAGAGGCTGCAGATGGATTCCATTAGAAGAGAAATTATGAGAATTTCTTTTCGGCCCAGAGAATCACCCAAGGAGCCCCATATGTAGCTTCCGAACATCATCCCTTTTACAAGAAAAATTATAAAAAATAGATTAGGGAATATCAGAAGATTTAAATTCTAGATAAGATTTCAGGTTTAATACCAACGAAGGTGATGGCCGAAAGCCAACCTTTGTCTTGCGAGGTGAGATCTAAATCGCATTGCGCGGCTGGCATCAAGAAAGAAACGTTGAGAGTCTCGCAGGAAAAGGAGCCAAATGAGAAACCACAGAGGAGCAGCAAGATGTAATGAAATTTGCCATAACCTATTTCAAAAGGATTCGTTGAAATCTACGAAACCTATGATTCTAGAAAATCCCCGAATCTCTGAAATCCAAAATTAAAAAATATAACTTGAAATATAGTGTTCTTGTTAATTACTATCAATTAAGCTCAAATCTTACGGCAAATTAAAACACGTAAAAAAAATTCTCCGAGAAATGAAGTTGATGGCCCAAATTGAGAACAGTTATCAGAATACAAATTTCTTGGGGATTTTCTGTTGTGTTTCAGAGAAAATGTGATGGGAATTGAGGTAACTTATCACCTGTGGCTGCGATGGCGGTTTCAAAATCGACTCCTTCTAAGAATTCAAAGATATATATTTTTTTAAGGGAAAAATAATGTCAGAATTTACCTTCACGTTCTGCTTTAGATTCTCTAGAAATGTAATGCTCTACAATGTCTTGCTCGTTCAGGGTGTAAATAGAATACGGTTTGTTCTTCTTGCCCATTGTAGATAACTAGCACGGTTTTTCACTTAGGATATAAGAAAGTAAAGCACGCTGCCTATTGATATAGCATCGTGTCCTGCACTATGTCCGTGTTGTATACAAAACCTTCACAAATGCTGATTAGAATCTCTATTCCTGATAAAAAAAAACGGATCGGTTGCCAACGTCTGCTTTAGTTTTCTTGTATTTAATATCTACTTAATTTTTTCCAAGTCAGGAGTTTGGATTTGCAAATAGTCTCTGTTTGGCTACAAGTTCACATATATATATATATATATATATATTTGTGCTGGTTATAGTATTTATCACTCCCTCTCTTTATGTAAAGCATAATAAATAATTCGCATATAATGGTAAATCACTCCACCGAGAAAAGAAATATCTGCTGTTCACTTCAGAGGAGTTTTGGATGTGTTGGGCAACATTAGACCGAATATTCCACCTCCTATAAATAAGTGTTAGTATTTTATATTAATTAATTAAATTTTAACTTCCATTCATTATCAACGTTACGAAGTCGATTTGATTGAAAGAGTAGTTTTGGCGTGGTTTACCTATCATAAATGCGGCTACAAGTAGAATTGGTACGGCGCACACTAAATCTACCAAGGTTCCAAATAAAACCGTGCCTAGAATTGAACCCAATCGGGCTGAAATTCCTACGATGGCTACTGCCGTTGATCTAAAATAAATGCGTGTTTTTATTTAATCCTTAAATAAAAAAAAGCGGAAGGTGATAAAGTTTTACCTGACATGTGTAGGGAATAATTCAGTATTGAGCACATTGAGAGAATTGAACGCCATAGTGGCGAAAAATGTGAAGAAAGACGAGACAATTAAATTATCAGTGGAGCTACGAACCACCCATACTAAAAGCGCGCAAATGCCTGCTCCAAGCGTGGGGAAAACTGCGAAATAAATAAATAAAGCAAAAAATACATATATAAATTAATAATAATTCAAGAATTCATTTTTTTAAATATTTTTACCCAAAAAGAACTTTCTACCGAGCCAATCCATATGGTAAAAAGTCCAAATGTTTCCCGGCAACGGCGTTATAGCGATGATAAGGCCATTAATGTAAACTTGATTTTCTGTGATGGCACAGGAAGAATCTATTTCGTAATCATCCGTCTTAGCTAATGAAATTGTCGGTTGGTAATCCACGACTTCGCAAACTGTCACGGAAGTGGTGTTAGGAAACGTGTTGTAATAGTTCTCCAAGCGACTAAAGAGTTCCGGTAACCACAATAACAATCCCAGGTAACTATACAAGAAAACAATTTACAGTCCATTTTGTGTTAAATTGTGAGATTGTAATTGTAAAAAATCATTTTAAAACTTACGCGAATTGGATGACAAACTGGATAATGATGAGCAGAATTGTGTTTCTCAGCAAAGGAGGAGCAAAAAGGAACCGGGATTGCTCTTTTAACTCCATTAGGGTCACCGAAACCTTTTTTAGCCACGGGAGTTCTTTCGCTTCACTGGTTTCAGTGTCCGTAATTAATTCTTGGTACTATGGAGGCGCAACGTAAATTATTTTTACATTTCCTAGTTTCATATTATTCGTTTGAATTTTTTAAATGGGAACTAAAAGACGTACCGGATATGTTTCCGGAGCTTTTTGGCTATTAGTCGCAAACATGATTCTAAAAACTTCCAACGCTTCCTTTCCCTTGTTTTTGGCCAACAAAAATCGAGGAGATTCGGGCAACGAGAGGAAACTGAGACCCGAAAAGAGGCTTAAAGAGGCGCAAATGGCGGTGAAAAGACGCCAAGAATTGTATCGTAATGAAGGCGATTCGTATGCAAAATCTTGCGGAATTATAGCCCAAGCTAGACCTAATTTCAAAGGAAATAGCATGAAATTCAAGCTAAGGATTTTATGATGAAAAAAATGCTGATAAAGGTTCCCGTATACCTTAGCTCGGTATAGGCGGTTGGTTAGGATAGGTCAGTTAGGTTAGGTTTGGTTGGTTAGGTTAATTAGGTTAGTATAGTTAGGTTAGTTTGGTCAGGTTAGGTTAGGTCAGGGGTTCTCAAACTTTTTCGTTCGCGGCGCACTAACAGTATCCCCCAATCCGCCGCGGCGCCCTTCGGAACATATCCGCAGCTCGCGCGGCGCCCCTTAGAACATAGGGCTATATAATTGCTGCATCTTTACAATTACAAGAATCTTTCGCGGCGCCCCTGCAAGCGTACCTGGGCGCACCAGGGCGCCGCGGCGCATAGTTTGAGAACCGCTGGGTTAGGTTATAGGTTAGCTTAGGATAGGTTAACGATTCTCATGAACTTTCGTTAATGAGAGTCGTTAAAACTTGCACTTTCTTTCACTCTACCAGCTTAAAAAAGAATAATTCATCGCTTGCCAGTTACACACTAGTGCAGGGGTGTCCAACCGTTTTTTTCGATTCGCCAACGTGTTGGCGAATCGGGGTACCAATTCGCCAACAGTTGAAAATGCCCTCTGAATTCGCCAATTTCGCCAACACTACAATTCGCACAAATCTTTGCAACGCAAAACGTAGGATGGTTCTACCAGTAAAAGTTTTCGTTCAGCGCTGCAGCCCAAGGAACTAGTCGAGAGTGCTCAAAGAGATTCACCGTTTGTATGTACGAAATTTAGATCTTTTTGACCAGGTTTGTCCGTGAATTTTTGGAACACCCGATTCGCCAACGTTGGCGAATTGAAGATAGGGTTGGACACCCCTGCACTAGTGTCACGTTGACTCCGTTGAAATAGCAACAAACATCCGTGTGTGCCATCTGTGGCTCTTTCCCATCAACACGCTAAGGTGTACGGGAGCTTTAACATCGAATTCAGTTTTTATGTCTTTGCAATGCCTTACCTGCCATAATTACATTTCCGACCATGAAAAAGGACGCGACAAAACTGATCATAGCTCCTCGTTTGGCGGCAGGCTGGAACTCGGCCACGTAGGGAAACAGTACGGTAATAAGCCCGCTTATTCTGTAAGGTTCAAAGAAATCCTTTAAGAAGGTTGAAAAATTAATTATTAACTTTTTAAAAAATTGCTCTTGTTACCCAACCCCACCAAAGAAGCGGAGCGTTAAAAATAACGGAAACTTCAGGGCAAGACTTGATAACATATTGAAAATCGCATCCATCATGAGCGACGCAATAATGATTTCTTTCCGGCCGATGTAGTCACCTAATGACCCCCATATGTAGCCACCAAACATCATACCTGGGAGAAAGAACCTTAATCAATTTAGTTCACTGACGATAGGTTAAAACACAGACGTACACACAAACAATAACGGAAATGAAGACATTTTCGGTGCCTTACCCACAAAAATAATAGCCGAGAGCCATCCTTTATCCGTGGAACTCAGTTCCAAGTCGCATTCAGCTGAAGGTAGTAAAAACGAAACGCAAAGACATTCGACTGCAACGCAAGCATAGCCAAAGCCGCAGATCACCAATAACTGGTAGTTAAACCTCCCAAATCCTGCCAAATATGAAGCGCAATTAGAATGTCAAAAAGTAAAAAAACAAACTAAATTCTAAGGCATAATTCTCTTTTAAATTAACGTGGTTTCAAGTTTAAATGAAACTCAAATAAACTTTAAATGTAAATTTAAAAGAAACCTCATAGAAATTTAATTGCTTGCAATTTCCAAAGTGCTTTACATAATAAATGTTTATTTTTCCGTTAGTTTTTAGTTGACCCTTATAGTCTAACCCAGCAGTTCTAAAACTATGCGCTGCGGCGCCCTGGTGCGCAGCAGTAGGCTTGCAAGGGCGCCGAGAAAGATTCATATAATTGTATAGATGCAGCAATTAGATAGCCCTATGTTCTAAGGGGCGCCACGCTAGCTGCGAAAATGTCCGATGGGCGCCGCGGCGAATTGGGGAATACTGTTAGTGCGCCGCGAACGAAAAGTTTGAGAAACCCTGGTCTAACATTTACATACTATACAGCCTTTTCGGTGTAGCTTTTAATTTTCTACAATATTTTTGCTTTTTTTCATTTTGCAGTATACAAATCTGGACTCACTGGAAAGGTTAGGTTGTGGAATTAAGTGGGATTAAATCTGGAAGCGATAAATCTGACTTCACGATTGTTTAGGTAATCTTTTTATCTGTCTTTGGCTGAGCAGTTATGTGTGTATTGGCAAACATAGACTACTTAAGATGCTTTTATATGGCTATAATCTTATTCCACGAACAGTTTATCCTGGATTTTCCTACGTCTTTGCATTGTTACCTGTGGCAAGGATGGCTGTTTCGAAATCCACTGGTCCGGTTGCCGAATCTGTAAATTGAAAACACAAACAACAATGAAAAACAACCTAATTGACAAATTATATCAGACAGTTATACTGGTTATCAAGGTCTTGAAATCGCTCCGTCATTTCAGGTACGAAATCAGGCCAAATGATTGTCAGGTCTTAGCAAGTAATCTTTAGTACTCAGTCCTTTTAAACTACAACGCTGCTGCCTATGCATTCGATTTATTGCTGCAGCATAAAAAAAGGTGAGTTGCAAGTCAATCATTCCAAAAATAACTTGTCAGCCAGTAAGTCACGTAATTTTTTGTTGCTACTTTCCCAGAAATAAGATCCTAACACGGAACATCACACGTATAAAAACTCGACAAAGGTAAAAATAGCTCTACAAATCAAAACCTGGGATAGAAGTGCAGCAAAGAACACGTATCTCTATAACCAAACACTGAATGGATCCAACTACACGAAATGAGAAAGGCTCTCCGATAATTAAAATTAGGGCATATTTGACAACATTCGATATTAGCCTACAATTCCAGTTAATTGGAATTTGAGTGCATTTAACCATGAAATTACGTTTGAAGGGAAATTTTGATTACGTCTTTTGTCAAAAATTAAATTGTAACGTTTCTAAGAATTCCTTCTTTAGCTTTTTTTTTAATACATTAATGGTAGGCCCTTTTTTATTTAGCGATAGACCAAGTTGATTTCACGGCAAGTGAAAGGCAACATAACGTGTATCGCGAAGCATTCTATTGTCCATATACGAACCCAACATAACACGTCCACCACACCGCAGTTTTTATTTCATTTTCTGGCGGTTAGCACCAAGTTTGACTTCTTAGGCCCTGGTCTTTTCCCGATACACTTTACCACCCAAGACTAAACTCCAGAAGAGAGGAAAACCTTTCAAATGTTACCACCGAAAAGAAAAAAGCTCCTAATAAGCGTTTGGGGTTGGGTTGGGTTATTTGACCTATAAACTTGATGGTCACGAGGTGCTTTTCCCTTTCCAGAACTCCTAACAAGAAAAGAACACATTACTTGGGTACAAAAAAGAACCGGCTTCTGTGGATATACGTTTTTGTATTAGATCTCACGGAAAAGTAGGGCATGAAGCGCGTGAAGCAATCTGGGTTTGTTTTCCAAACTCTCCAATCACCTGTTTCACACCGTCACTGGCTTCTCCGCACTTAAATATTTTGCCAAAGAATGAATCCCAAAAGTCAAAGTACTCCAAATCGCTTTAAAAAAGTCAATAAACGCAACCAAATGTCTCCTTACTGAACCTTAAAGCTGGCTTTACACTGGCCTGTCGGCGTGTCGAAACACGCGACAGACGACAGACACCCGCGGAAAAAAGCAGAAACTCGGCTTCTGTCGCTTGTGTGACGACGCCAAAAGTTGAGCAGCGCTCAAAACCGTCTGTCGTCAGTCGGTCTGACTGTTTCTGCCGGTTTTTCTGCTTTTTTCCGTAGGTCTCTGTCGTCTGTCGCGTGTTTCGACACGCCGACATACCAGTGTTAAGCCAGCTTAACGCTAAAAAACATTCCGATCAACAACTTTTAGAACTTCCATAAAAGGAACTGCTTAAATAATCGTCGACTACGTAATATCTCGTAATGTGTAAAGTTTAGGTTTTACGTTAAATAAATTATATAATATGCATTTAGCGAGCTCACAAGTAATAGTTTACTGTGCCAGTTATAATATTATTAAGTTATAATATTGTTAAGTTATAATGGGCGTATTATTGAATAAACTTAATTTTATAACATCGGGATCTTAATGTATAAAATAATTAAGTTAGTACTTTAAGTTTTAATACTACAGTACATTAACAATTATACTGACGAGTTTGTTGGTAAACTATCTGTTCGTACTTTTTCGTATCTATTCGCACTAAATCGTACTTCTTTTTACTCGAGTTTATTAAATATTTTCATTTTAGCTGGATATTAAATACAGTGGTGCTGATGGGGGGGGGTCCTGAGGAGTAACTCCTCTTGGCCATGTTCTGGGGGGGGGAATTTAATGGAATTCCCCCCCTCGAAAATGGGGGGGGAGAATTTGTATGGGTTGGGGGGGGACTCCTCATGGGCCTGGGGGGGGGGGATTGGCACCTCTGATTAAATATTGTCGTAATTTTAATTTGCAACTAAAGTTTTATTCACATAAAAGTACAATGTACAGTACAAGATTTCATCATAGTAATAATTCTTACGTATAATTTTACGTAACTTAAAGGCTAGAAGGCAATAGGCGTGAACCTACGCCTGATTTTGGAAAAAAAAAGCTAGAAGTGTCGCTTTTATGAAACTCACGACAATAGGCGAAAGCGGACGTCATTTCAATTTTTAAAAAATAAAATAAAAAAAGCTAGTAGAGCTAATCGAATCAGATTAATTCGCTATTCTTTTTCACCCTCCATTACTTATGCGATTGTGTATGATTTCAGTACTTGGTTATTCAAATTTATTGCTTATATTTGTCTAAGAATTATGTGTTAATAAATTTTGTTCAAGATTCTCGGTGCAACATTATTTTCTATTGAATACTCGCATTTGGTTCAAACGCAATTTACGTTGTGGATAAATGAAAACTTACCTGCCGTAATTGACCCAGAACTATTCTTCGCTGGAGTGCTTGATTCAACATCTTTGATTCCATCATTCGGAGCATCGAACAAATTTCGCACATTTGCCATTTGTTTGTTCCACCATTTTGATCTCACTGTCATTTTCGTGCCCGAAGAACAAACACAGCAAATCTGAACAAAAAATGTTCACTCAGCACTGAATTTCTCGAAATCTAAAGGAGTCGTCACTTCGGAAGTCGCGAGAGTCTAACGCTGATCTTGCCTGTCAAAAATCCGATCACAAAGCTTATAAGTAAAGTAGTTCAGCATAGGCAATCCCACAAGAGCCCTGCATTGCCCCCACAAGAGCCCTGCTATACAAAGATATTGCACGAGAACGATAATAAAAATTCGAGATAGTGAATGGAGGGCTTGTAGTTTTGTCGAACACCGCTGTACAGACACTCAGTCTAGTTCCGAAAAACTTGCCAACACCACACCGACTGTTTTGGTAATGAACCGACGAATTGAGAGTGGAAAAAAAGCCTGCGGAGAGAATCGTTCTAGTTTCGGCTCGCCAGACTTTCCGACGACCAATCGCCTAACTATTGTCTAAAAAATGGGTTCAATATTTCTTAGAACCAGAAGATCAACTTTGTATTTTACAATCTTTAATGTCAGCCGGCTCCCCGTAAAGTATGCACAGATATGTCACTGTCACTGTATTTGAATCATATTCAAACTTAAAATGTTTAGGAACTTTCGGGAATCAACAATAATTAACTTGGTCTTCTTCCTGGGACGCGAGACCTTCAAGTGAAGAAATTTCGCGAAGTTCGCTGGCATTTCACTTGAAGCTTGATCGGGGAAAGCTGCACAATTAGATTTTTTAGCATTTCCCCTATACACAAGAGCATATCAAGGGTGTGGGTACATTGCACTCCCCGTCCTTTTCCGCTTTTAATTCTTTTTTTTGTATCGCCATTATTTTTTTATTGGTTATGCTGTATGTAGTAGGGGAAGTCCACACATCGTGATAGTAAACTAGGTTAGCGTGGATTTGGTCGTGTTGGGAAACAAGAGTCCTAGTAGTCCACCACCTGTTTTAATTGTTATATTCATAAGGAACTTTTACTTTCTTTCTTTTTTTTCCAAAAATGGACTAATAACTGGTGCAATTGTTACCTATCATGAATCCGGCCACGAGCAAAATGGGAACGGCGCAAACGAGATCGACTAATGCTCCGAATAAGACGGTGCCTAAGATAGCTCCTATTCGAGCTGAAATTTGTGTAATTGCCATGGCTGTTGACCTGGAGAGAAAAAACAAAACAAAGAGAAAGTTAAAATGGACGAGTCACGGTCGTAATTTTGTTCTTGCTATTGAATATGTAGCAAAGTTGTATGTGTTTAAGGGAAAGTTTTGCTGGTGTTGGATGCACATGTGTATACCTAACACTGGTCGGGAATAGCTCGGTTCCGAGCACGTTGATTGCGTTAAACGCCATTGTGGCGAAAAAACTGAAAAACGAAGACACGATCAGGTTGTCAGTACTGCTGCGGACGATCCAGACCATGAAACCGCAAACACCAGCTCCTAACATGCTCCCAACTGTCGAGACAAATTAAACAATAACGACAATATTAGTGCTACCACTAATATAAATAATACGATTGATACTTATAAATATTAATAAAAATAGTTATTCATAGTACTGTATTGATAATAATTAAGAAGAAAACGAAGAAAAACTAGCAATGTCATTGCAATAAATAAACATTTAAAACAATGTATGAAATTCAATTGTGAAGAATACCTAAAAAGAACTTTCGGCCCAAGAAATCCATATGGAAGTACGTCCAGATGTTCCCGGGTAAAGGGGTAAGGGCCACAATTAAAGCGTTAATGTAGACTTGGTCATCGGGAGTGGCATGGGGACAAGTACTGAGACCACTATCGCTTGCGGTGGCGTTGTAACCGACAATTTGACAAACCGTTACGGAGTCATCGGGATGGTCTTTATAATAATTCTCGAGTGAATTGAAAATGTCTGGTAACCAGAGCAACAAGCCCAGATCCCTGAAAAAAAGATTGAAATTAGGATTTAAAAGTCATTTTTGTCCATTAATGAGTATTGTCAGTTGGGTTGCGACACTCACGTATGCGTGGACAGTATTCGTCATAAGGAAAAAAGTCAAGGATAAAATAATCAGAGAACTCTCAATAAAAGTCAGCCAAGAGCTTTGCTGATGCTGATATTAAATAAACAAAAAGTAAGTCAAGGATTATTTTTTAAGTATACGTGTACGTACTTGGAAGGGTAAGTAATTTTAGCCAATGTAACGAGTTATCCTACAACTCTTTTCAGGAAAATAAATTTACGTTGATTCTTAGATTAAACGGAAAATTGTTAATTCGTGAAGGCGACCCAATTAAACGCCTAGTGTAGACTCAACTATTTCAAGTGAAATCCCTGAGCACGTTTTAGATAGCTAAAATAATTGCCTACGTGGTTTGACCTACTAAACGCAAAATCTAGCTTCGAGATTATCTGGATTCTTAGTTTCTTAGGTCTATAAAAAGTGCGAGGATTTGAACAAATGCTAAAAATAACAAAAGTAATATAATTACGCGAATTGGAGCGCAAACTGGATGATAATCATGAGCATAATGTTGCGAAGTAGCGGGTGTGCAAAAAGCGTCTTGGATTGCTCCGACACGTTCCGGAACGTCACCTGTAGTTTCTCTTTCCATCGCAAGTTGCTTACTTCATCTTCAGCGTCTCCAAGCAGGAACTTGGTGTGCTGCAACAAACAAAAAATTGCGTCAGAGAAAACACACGACTCCAAGAGCTTAGAAAGCATAAGTGAAGTTTTCGGTATAAAGAATATTAAAATGTTGTTCCCCGACTTCCTTTCTGTACTTACCGGGTATTCATGGCCAGGATGGCCGGTATTGAGGGTGAAAATTCGGCGAAACACCGCTAGAGCATCCTGCTCTCTACTTTTGGCAAGCAAGAAACGAGGCGATTCAGGTAAAGGCAATAATGCCAAGCCAGCCAACAAACTGATCGTCCCACATAACGCTGTAAACAAACGCCACGAATTGAATGTGAAACTTGCGTCAATAGGCGTCGAAAAGCTTTGCGGGATTACGGCCCATGCCAACCCTATTTTCCGTTATTCAGAAAATAAAATACAGATGGACGTTCTTAGAATCTTAAAATCGGGCTTCGAAACATGTAGAATCGTGTTTCTCAAACTTCTGTTTTGAAATTACCGGCCATTAGAATGTTCCCAATCATGAAAAAGGATGCCACGAAGCTAATGATAGCGCCTCGTTTATCGCTAGGTTGGAATTCTGCCACGTAGGGGAAAATAACGACCGTCATTCCCGCAATTCTACAAAAAACGAAAAGATTTTCTAGTTTCTTATGCAAACAGTTTGTCCGTTCTGCTTAAGTTTGGTTTTCGTAAAGTTAATAGCGGAATAAGTAGACCACTTACCCCATTCCTCCGAAAAAACGCAGCGTTAAAAACAACCCAAAACTTTGTGCCAAACTTGAACAAATGCTGAAAATCGCATCCATCATTAGGGAAGCGATTAAAATTTCCCGTCGACCCAAAGAGTCGGCCAATGCACCCCAAATGTATCCGCCAATCATCATTCCTGAAATATTTCACCCCCAACTTTGAATTAATTCAATTTAATGTGGGGCATTGTTGTACTGTAAACAAAATATTTAAAAAATGTTACACTAACAAATGCGTATACTATAGTAAGTATATAATCGTTTTAAGAGTAGTAGTTGTCACTTTTTTGTGAACACTGGTTATTATAGAATCAGCCGCTTTACGGAATCAAATTTTAAAGGACCGATTCAAAATGACAAAATACATAATTAGAATCACACTTTCCGGTATTAGAATCACTTTCAAAATAATCTTCACATGTACAGCAACAAAACTGCAGTAGTGATTACTACACGGACTTTGCATATTGACCAATGACATTGCTTTTACGTCGTTTTGGCCAATTATGTCATTTCCAGCCTACTACTTTACGCTCAGGGAAATCCTTTGTAAACTCACCAGTCAATTAAATGAGCAGGTTATTCAATTGAATGACAAGTTCCTTTACTTGACTGGGAAAATTAGAAGGGATATCGTGTTGAGAATCGTACCTAAGCGTTGGATGAGCAGTTGCAGTGTTAGTTGTTTTAGACGTGTGGTTATATAAAAATGGCGACGAACAAGAAAATAGTTGATTTAAATGTTAAAGAAAAGTTGCGGCTCATTGAAACTTACAAGTTAAATTAAAAGGATTAGCCACAAACGGAAGCGACCGTTAAGTCATAGGAATTCCTCAATCGTCTATCAAAACTATTGAAAAATTTCCGATTGAAATTACAAATTTCCGATTTTCGGTTATTAGAATCTCCGCTTAATAAAATCAATATTCACTTAACAAACGTGATGGTAAAAATGGGCATTTACTGTATATATTAAATAATTATGAAAATAAAATTTTACCGATAAAGATGATAGCTGATAACCAGCCCTTATCGGTTGATGTCATTAGCAAATCACATTCAGCTGAAGGTAGCAAGAAGGATACGGATAAGGCCTCCACCGCCGCACAAGAATAAGCCATTCCGCACAAAAATACGAACCAATAATGAAATTTTCCATATCCTACGTTGGGCATGACGGAAGAAGAATATTTTAACTAAAGGTTTGAGCGAACGTTTTTGGACATACCTGTGGCTCGGATAGCGGTCTCGAAATCCACCGCGCCTGAAAATTAGAAGTTGGGACATGGAGACATGGGGAAATAATTACGAGAAAATCTTAATAACATTAGTGTTAAAATTTAACGAAGTACCGTCTTTGTTTTCTGTGTTATCCGGAGGTAATTCTACATTTTGCATACCACTTTCGTCAATTAATTTACTAGCCATAGAAGAGGCTTTGGTTAGAGTCATATTTCGTAACGGGATTAGTCTCACTGTGTGGCACTCTTTGACGGCTTCTTCAATAGTAGTGAAGATTGTCCCTATTGTACCCAAGACGTACAAATCCCTATTGAAGTGTTGTCCTTGCCCTTATCGCAACGTTCTTCAGCACATTTTAACTCTTCAAACGCTAAAGTCCAAGTCATTTCTAGTCAGCTGACCTTTAAAGTCGACCAGAATGACACGGGGAAACCAACAAAAACACAAAACAGGAAATAATATTTTGATAAGCAATCATAAACTTGCTGCCTCATTCCTAGCTATCTAAATAATGTGATTTAATCTTTTGCCTAGATCAACGTTAGTGAGTTCACACGCTTATTTTTCCTTTATGGAACAATAATTAGGAGATAAATCTATGTCAAAAAAAATAAAATTGGCTCAGGATTGGCGGTATCACATGTGTGTATTGAGAACACCAAGGGCATATCATTCCAAAGGTTCACGTGTTGTATTAGGTAGTAGCAAACCCAATAATCCGCCTCCTAAAATTCACGCATAATTAGTCAAAAATACTTAAACGTATATTAAGAAAATAACATTTGCTAAATTGCTAAGCTATTAAAGCTATTTTATATTATATTATACTACAGATTTTACAAATATAATAGCTGGCGTATGCCTGAAAGCCTATTGTCAATTATAGATTATTATATTTTATATTGTATGTAACATGATTAACGAATGCATATCTGGTAAAACAAAATCAATAGAAATAATGTACGATTTTTTTCACCTATAAGCAAGGTAGCTACGAGTAAAATGGGCAGTGCACACATGTAATCCACAAAGACGCCAAATATTATGTTGCCCAATACTGCGCCTAATCTTGCTGCGGCCAAGGTGATCGCCAAAGCTGTCGATCTGCGATTGAAATTATGAGGATTTAGACTCTTTAAAGCAAACAGAAAGGATTACGAAAAGTTACCTAATGCTTGTGGGAAACAGTTCCGTGCCTAAGCAATCCAAGGCATTAAAACCCATCGTGGAAACAGCTCCAAAGACACAGGAAATGGCTAAATTTCCCGCACTGCTACTTACGAACCAAATAAGGAAAGCGCAAAGGCCAGAGATGACCATACTAAAGACTAAAAAAGCAAAAAAAAATGTTTTCGCTGTGCTATTTCTGAATTCCTGCAATCATTTAGAATCTGTACCTAGAAAGAACTTTCTGCCAAGTTTATCCATGTGTAAGATGGTCCAGACATTAGCGGGCAACGGAGCGACGGCCAAGATGAAGGCGTTAATAAAGACTTGGTTGTCCGGAGGGCCATTACAGTGAAATGTCGAGTTGTCCGTGGAATTATATCCCACGACGTCACAAACTGATACTGAAGCGTCCGGATGATCCTCGTAGTAGCTTGTGAGCCGACTGAAAAGCTCGGGAAACCACAGCCATAGACCGTAGTATCTAATGAACATTTAAAGTAGTTGTTTTTAGGTTAAAAGTATCTTTATTTTTAGGTTAACTAATAGTCATATTATTATTTCTTTAGTCATATTATTTAACATATTTAATCAATATTATGATTTCTTACCCAAACTGGATTGTGAAGTTGATAACGATCATAAGCAGTGTAGGTCTTAATAAGGAGCTTGCAAACAAAGCTTTAGACTGCTGGATGACTTTTCTGGCAGTATGGGACCATCGTTTCAGAATAGGTGTCCCGCGAGGCATTTCAGGGACCATATCATCGTCCAATGCGAGGTAAAGGTACTAAAATGAATAAAAAGAGTTCAGTTTTGGGTAAGAGATCAATAAAAGGTTACCGGAAAAGCTTCTTTGGCTTTGCCAGTGTTTCGCGCAAAAATAAGCTGGAATACTTGTAGCGCTTCTTGCGCTTTGCCTTTAGCGAGCAAATAGCGAGGCGATTCTGGTAAAGAGAGTAAAAGCAGCGCCACAGTTAAACTGGGCAAGCCGCAGACGGCTGTGAATAACCTCCATGAATTAAACTGGAAGCTGGGAGTATCGTACGAAAAGGTCTGTGGGATTATAATCCAAGCCAAACCTGAAAGGAAATTCGCCTTTTTAAAAAAATACGCTGATGCGTTAAAAATTACGAAGTTATATTTTTACCAGCGACCACAAAATTGCCAATCATCCAAAATGCAGCTAAGAAACTGAGCATTGCTCCGCGCTTTGCCTTGGGTTGAAATTCTGCATAATAGGACCACGTCACCGGAATACTTCCCCCGACCCTAGACCGGGAAAAAAAATTCAAAGGAAATGGAATTTTATCCAATAAAGACTGTATTTACCCCAGGCCGCTCATAAATCTGAGAAACAAAAAGAGGGGGAACTCGAGAGCCAGACTAGACAACATGCCAAACAAAGCGTTGACACACATAGCGGCAATTAAAACTTCCTTGCGGCCCAGGTTGTCGCCCAATGCCCCCCATAAATAGCCCCCCACCATCATACCTGTTTGACAAACGTATTATAGACCGAAATTAAAAGGCGAAAAAGGGCTAGGTATACTGCTTTGAATTACCAATGAAAACCATAGCGGAGAGCCAGCCTTTGTCCGAGGAACTTAATTTTAAATCGCATTCTGCAGAAGGTAGGAGGAAAGAGACGCACAGAACCTCGACGGCGTCTGCAGCGTTGGCCCAGCCACAAATTAACAATAGCCAATAGTGAAATTTTCCATAGCCTAAATTGTATGACTTATGAAGGATTTTTGTTAACGCGGAGGATTTTAAGAAATACCAGTGGCTGATATGGCGGTTTCATAATCTGCTCGGATGGATTTCCCGTTGCGTATACGTCGCTCTTCTATATGGGAGAGAAAACAAGAAGACAGAGTTACGTGTATTGTTTCAAAGTACTTGACTCCGGGGATTCCCCAGATTTTTCACTGGATTCTTCCATGCTTTTTAACGTAACTTAGAACAGCAGAAAGCAAGTGGAACGTAGAAAGTAAACAAACTATGTGCCGTGAGAGTGGGATTGCAGGTGATAAACTTGAAGATGCGCCTTTATTTCGACTTCATAAAGATAACAAGCTTCAAAGAGATAACCCCCCAGGAAGATATTCTTACGTTACGCAAAATTGAAAATAACAAATCAAGTTATTTTATAGCAAGGCTACATAGGATGGATAAGGAAGAAAGGTACTTAAACAAGAAAAATAAGTGAGTCTCTAATCCTTAACAATTTAATCTAATCAAGTGCGTGTATGTCTAAACACAAATAACAAAAAACAAGACCATAAAAATAAAAATAAAATCCAAGCTAAGCTAAGTAACAATGAAAGATAGGTTACCGTCACTCTCTACTTCACAACTCGCATTTCTCATCAAAGGCGAATATACTTCCTCATGTTCAGGCGTCCGGTTAATAGAAGCCGCTCTTAAAAACATTAAACAAATTTAAATGATGGTTGCTCTTTTTTGAGCCGTGATGTAGTAACTGTTTGTTTATTGTTCGCGTTGCTTTGATTAAGTTTTTCTGTACGATAAATGTTGAACCGCGAACTGCACGACTTAAAGCTGAACCTCACAGGAAACGTGAAATTAACCACTTCTAAATTAAGTATGTGCCTTAATCTATTTAACTCTCATAAATTACCTTATCAAAAGAAAAATTACCTTATTTTTAATGTATAATCCAGTCTGTAGATACCTGGCTTATTTTAACAAATCAATAATAAAATTGAGACTTTATCTGTGCGCCATCGCCATAGCTGCCATCTTGCCGGGCAACGGAAAGCTTCGGATAATGATTTGGATAATTTACAAGCTCGATCACAAAAACTGACTTTTTCTTCGCGCCGCGACGTGCGGGCTCCGCTGTACGCCATGAAGCAAGCGTTACCCGCAAAGTCAGAACCGCCTGGCGCGGTCCCATTGCCAGGGGATCGGCTCTCGACTGCGAAGCCGACCCGAAACTTGCCCAAAGGCTCTCAGGCGCGGGTCTCGGCCCCGCAGGACGGCAAGCTACGGCGTTCGGGCGATGGCGCGAAGAAAAAGTATTTTTTTTGTAATCGAGCTTGTAAATTACTTGAAGCACCTACAGACTATCTTGAGCATTCAAAAGAAAGATAATGGTGCCGTCCCTATAAATCGAAGGTCTGATTTTGAATGCGCTAATAGGTAAAGGCGCTAGGCCTCCGGTCAACTGTCCTCCCGTCTTATAAGGATAGGAAAATTTGAATTTTGGAGTAAAGGGGCGGAGCTAAAACTAATAAATAATTAATTACTCGGTTAATATGCATACTTGACATAGGGGTTCTTCAGCCAGAACACTTATTTTGGTCTCCTCTATAACATATTTTTTAATTTTTTTGCACTTGACTCCCCCCTTTAACTCTGGGTGGCTTTCTCTGCATTCAGCCAGGTGGGTCGCTGTGTCACGGGTGTTGAAGGGGCCGGCGCAGTATGGGCGTCTGAAGAAGTCTTCTTGCGACATATGAAATAAATGTGCGGCAGACTTTAAAAAAAAATATAATTGGTTGGGTTAACGTAGGGCTGTGCTTGTTATTCCTGGCGGTGATGGTGTACAGCGAATCTTTTAAATGTTTGCATTGCTGCAGTGATGAATATTTGGAGGTATTGCCGTGGCAGTCGTTCAAGCTGACGGTTTCTTAAGTTAAATTTGCGTTCTTGTATAGCGTAAGGCTGTTGAGGACTAGGCAAGGAGGCCCACGAAATATTCTGATCTCGGCACGAGGGTATCTTTGTCTTGTCCTATTAAGTTAGTTACATCTTAGTATTCAATTAACACTGCATAGATACTCTTGATTAGTATTAGTTCAATTAACTCTTCATATAATATTGTCATCAGTGTTCTGGAACGGTCGTTTTTTTCGGAACGGCGTTCATTCCGTTCCTCTGGCGAGTTCTCGCCGTTCCGTTCCGTTCGGAGTATTTTTCGCGGCGTTCCCGTTCCGTTCCGATATAAAAATCGATTACTATATATTGGGGGAAAACAGTCGATTTCTAATTTATAATCGATAAATAATCGATTTCTAATGGCTTCATTTATCACAAGGAAGCGGG